>JAVDPK010002987.1:570088-580945 GCA_034780415.1 Cichlasoma orientale
ACACACGCGCACCTGCACACATACACATACACACACACACACACACACACACACACAGCACGTCGACCCGCCCCCTGACGTCATGCAAACGTCGAAACCCTATTGGCTTCCAAGCTGACTTATAATATGCGGTGAAGTCATGTGAGAGCCATGTAGTGCGGCTACACCCCCAGGAATCTAAATGCGTCGCATGCTGGTAAATTGGATGGGGATGGGGATGGGGGGAGGAGGAGGAGGAGGAGGAGGAGGGGGCCCGGCGGTGAGAGTATAGCTACTGTACGTGCTGTGTTACAAATGTGTTTCCTCCTGAAATGTCATTCAAGGGAAAGCGAGGGAGATCCCGCTCTCACAATAATAGCGCGCACCGTTCAGCGCAGTTACCGCATAAAAGTCGTGATATTTGTAACACCTTTACGGCGCCGTCTACCTCTGCAAATGAAAACACTCAGGAGACAGTTTAGTCGTTATTTAAAATTGCATGAAAATGTAACCAGAGGAGGACCCAATCAAAACATGCACTGTAATATGGCACTCATTAAAAAAAATACCATGCAAAAATGCTCTGTAAAACAGCCAAGAAAGAAATCAGTGGTAGTATAATATTCCAGATTTTTTTGTGCCAAGTGTGGGGGGAAAAAACAAGATCTGCGACCACAGACTTTATTAAAAAGCCAGCACAGGGGTGTGTACATTTCAGACATCTCTAGTAACAGATTCTTCTGTTGCACAGTTGTGCATGGAAGAGCTTCATTATTCATTGTTCTTCCCTATACTACTAGGAGGTGTGACGGCAGACTTGTGCAATTCCATGTAGGACTCCAGGGCGGTGTGAGGAATGCTTGCAGCTGGACACAAGACACTGGCAGAAGTGTTTGATTTAATGTTTGTTCCCCAGCGTGCACATGCATCCACAAATATGCACTGTTCGACAATCTTTGTTTCTCACGGTGTGCCTGAATAAGCCCCCGCAACATGGAAATGTGTTTTTCACACAGAGGGCCCTCATCATTCTGGTCTTAGAATGTGGCTGCACCCACAAGCTCCTCAAATATATGTGTATGTATGTATGTGGGTTACTGTATATGAGATAATCTCTGTGAGCCACCCACTTTGCTCCTTGTTATAATGCTGGAACATTCTTCCACATACAGTAGCTGCACTTTTGTTTCACCCACTCAATCGAGAACTGAACTTCTGAACTGTGGAAATGTTACAGGTTACTACAAGCAAAATGAACACAGCAATACACACACATGGTTTGCTGGAATACATTTCTGTTTGATGCCTCTGCAGCTCCGCATTTGTCCGTCGCTCTAACCCCAAATGGGGATTCTGTTAAGCTGAAATCACAGCTGTGCATGAATCAGAATAATAATCTCCAAAGATTCCCTTTGCCCTCATTCCTTGATACACTGTGTGACTCATTCGCAGTGGAGGGCAGCACTCGAGAAAATCCGTGCAGTCTCATCAACTCTCCAGGCATGCCTACATGCCGAGGAGTAACGCCAGGCTGCCCCGGCAGTGCCTTCCAGTGAGAGACTCTGTATAGCACTGAAACATGATGTGTCCTGGAAGACTACAGAGGTCAGTGCGGACGGCTGAGCATCCTCGAATCCCTGGAGCAGTTATTCACCAACCTCTTAATAGGCTTTTTTTGCCTTGTAGAAAAATAATCTAAGGTCAATTTTCCAGGTGATCTTGAAGTTACTAGAAGTTAGTCAGGGCTCAGATCCACCAGAGGAATATCATTTTCATGTTTATCACACTAGTTGCAATCAAGTGCAAATCGTTAGAGATATTTTTCTTTGATTTTTTTTTTTTGTGTTCAGAAAGAAGCCAATTTCCTGCCGTCGCATAGCAACCCAGCTAACTCATGTTGACACCGGCGAGAGTCGACGCTGTCACAATCCACACCCTGTGGGTAACTTCCACTGAGAAATTCAATCGTAGCAGGAAAGATGGCTGCAGAGGCATGGGAGAAATGAGATCATTCAGCGAGAGGAGACGGTGCGAGGGAGCGCGAGGCAGAAGGATGGAGGATGGTGAAGCAGGCGGCTCGGAGAACGTGATGAGAGGTGGGGAAAGTGAAATCCGAAAAGAGACCAAAGAAGGGTGAAACTGTGAGAAAGTGTGGTGCTGAAAGTGCACAACTCAGTAAGCAATAGGAGAGCAGAAGAGAGGAGAACATGATTATTGTAACAGTGAAACTCTTGACTCTCTAAGCAAAATTTGCTGGTACACACACACACACACACCTACACACGCACAAATAGGTGGAATGTGAAACTTTTACATGTGCTGGAGGATTTCCATAGCGTAATATTCCTACTTTTACTCAACAAAAGGATCCACCAATGGCTAACTCCTCCGCCAACGGTCATCTAATGGCAAATGTTTTGATGATCATGAGAAAACTACTTTTTATTAATTTGCTTTTTGTTTTGGTCTTTTTAATAGTAAGGGCAGCCTTCAGCAGACGAGTGAGTGGGGGAAGAGAGTGAAGGGAATAATAAGCAGAAAATGACCCAGGGCAGAGTCAAACCTAGGAGGCTGCAGCAGGGATGTGGAGATGGGTCACATGCTCAACCAGGTGAGCTATAGTGGAACCCCGAAGAAGTATTTCTAAAGATATTTCCTTTTATGCTACACATTTTAAATGTTTCAGCCAGGAAGGAGTGCAGAAAGGTGAGGAATGTCCAGGCAGAGTGTGGCAAGATGCAGGGAAAGACTTGGAGCACGAGCAGGATGGGCAGCCCCAAATCATAAACTATGTGCTGGTTTCTGGTCCACGTGTCTCACTGGTGTATTAAACAGCTTAATCACTTATTAAGACGTGTGGGAGGCGGTCGGTTGAGTGGGGGTGTTTCTGTGGGCTCGGCTTCCCTTTCCATAAAATTCACCTCATCCCACTGATTAATACATAACGGTACAGAAACAAGTGGGACTAAAGGGCACTGAATCAAACCAAGAAAGACAAAGATGTCTCACCAGAGAATGACAAACAATTTGAGTCATTATGAAAGAACTGATATCGAGCTAATATCGGTGGTATTCTCAGTTTTGTTTCGGTCAGGCCCAGAGTGATTGAGCTGGGCTCGGACAGCGCCTCATATTCAAGTGGGTGAAAAAGGAGAGCCGCAGACTTGGGGAACAAAAGAAGAGTGGGAGGGGGGGGGGGGGATAATTTCAGTTATGATATGACATTGCTCACAGGCTTTCCATTCATTCCATGTAATCTGCTCGATACAGCAGCTTGTCACACAGCAATCGCAATCGGGCAAAAATCACAATCCCAACTGCGAGCCTGCTTTTGACATCACTTTGTAATTAGATCTACAAAACGGCATGAAGGCAGAGAATAGTGAAAATTCATAATGCTATTCATTTCATACTCTCCTTTATTACCACTGAGCACAGCCTTAAAAAAAATGATGCACCGGACCAACACAGCTGTGGTACCTGCATAATAATTTTTCTCTTTTTGCCCAATTACGGCAGTAAATATAATAATGCTTATAAATGAGCACACTGCTTGAAGAAATGCCCAGTCAGCAGCGGAGTAAAACAAAGGGACATTTAAACACTGGTGGTTCGACTGACCTTAATTAAGCTCGCTATTGTTTGAACAGCACGTTACTTGCTTCTGTATTTTATGAATCAAAATGAAAATGTCCTGTGCCGATGAATTCAGGACGCTGCCCCGGCAGCATTTCTTGCTGAGACATTTTCCCGTTTACTTCTCTGAGGCAGCAGGAAGTGTGAGCAGCTCTGAGTGGCAGGTCACGCAGGCAAGACCTCGAGAGGAAGGATCTTGGCTTGAGGGGGAGACAAGATTGGCGTCACAGGCTCTCCTTCATGGAGTCAGACAGCTGAGTGAGGACTTGCGGCAGCTCTGTCACTGGACAGGGTGACTCACTCGCTTATAAGTGGAGCGGTTAATAATAGTCATACATTAGTGGTCCTGAAGTGAAATAACACAGCTTTAACAGCTTAAGCCCGCTAAAATGGCTCACCGTGACAGAAAGAGACGAGGACATTCTTATAACATCAGGCATGTCTGCTTTAATAATAATAATAATAATTTAATAGTAATAACTGGCACGTTACAGCTGGCATGTCACAACTGGCAGGAAAAACCCAGAAAATCCCTGCAAAAACAAAACCACCGGCCTCTTGATATTGTGATTTCTTTTTGCGCTATTAGATATTTCCCTTTGTAGAATATTTTTAATTTTCCAGCCTCGCTGCACCTTCATGGAACTGCTTGAGGTGCTGCAGGCGTTAGTGAAATTCTCAAACAAAACGCTCTTTGCAGATTGCAAGGCGAGGGTGAAGAGGCCGGCATTATATCACATTTGCCAGCGATGACTCAATCTCGACTTTCCAATACTTGCAGGAGAGTCAGACTACAGGAGCCGAACACAGTCAGCAAAAGTGCATTCAACATCTCAGGTTGCCTTAATAAAGGTTTATGGTTGAACATATTTGATCAATTTGCTCACATTGTGCTATCCTCCATTTTTTTTGCTACATTTTACAGGTATAAAATGCACATGGAAGGTGCAGCATTTGCAGAGTGTAGACAAAAAAAAAGGTAACACATATGACTGAATCCTATATTAACAACACATGTGCTGGCAGAGCTAATCTTGAACATGGTAGGAATACCAAAAGGGCAAAGTGGATGATTACCCTGCTGTCTGGGACTATTAAGGGGCCTGAAGGCTCCAGAATAACTGTGTGGCAAGTAGCTTTTTTGTTGTTGTTGTTGTGAACTGGATTATACTGTAATGAATTCTTCTTATGTGTCCTGTGATTTTGCCCACAAGATAGCATGGAAAATACCAGAACAGTGTGGCATGAACGTGGCATATAACCTAAAGCTAAAGCAAAACGTTGCCCTCAGAAAGAATGGATGCATGTGATATTTATTAAAGGGCTCCCTTTAATTACTCTAGGTCCACTTTCAATAGAATGTATAGGACAGCATTTGGCATGGATACAATGGAAGTGACTGTATATAAGCTGCTTTGTGACATGTTTGGATCAGGTCAGTGTTCAGACAGTAATGGAACTCACGGGTATTATTTTCCACATGGCTTCTGAAATGAATGGCGGTTTATGTTAAAGTGCTTCATGAAGTAAATTTGATATCTGTGAGCATGCAGGCAGCTATTACATCCAGTGTGACTGCGTTTTGGTCACGCTGGAGTAGAAGGTCATCTGAATCTGCTCTTTCTCACTGACCCAGAGCCTGTATGACCAGCTACGAAGTGACGAGCACACGCCGTCCATCTCTGGCCTCTGCATGAGAACTCAAGCCCTCTCTCTCTCCCTCACACACACACACACACACACACACACACACAGGCACGCGCACACGCACACGTGTGCACCTACATATCACTGCAATGCACTCAACACGCAAGCTGCTGCCATGGCAACCTGTCTCCCTCCTCCAGGGAATATGATACGGGACTGCAAACATAAATACAAACACACACATAAACACGCAACTGCACACAGCGAAATACACAGAAGGCACTCCATGGTCTAATCTCCAGGGAAAGAACACTCTGCTCAGTTTAAGAGCGATTTTGTGCCAAAAGGTACATTTCATGCCTGCTTAGGAAGGAAAATTAAGGCAAGGAGTCATGATTCACTTTCCTTTACTTGTACCATGCATCATGGTGTAGTCACCCAGCTCCATCGTAGCATGATTATGGTCGGCTTACTGTCGCTTCCATCATCTGAAGTGAATTACTGCTTCATTATGCTGTATTCATTTTATATGCAGTAGTTTTTTTTTTTCGTTTTTTTTTTTACATGTTTTTTTCCCCCTGATGGCATGGAACAGCCTCCGAAACTGCTTTTAGACCACGCGACGCTAAAAATGAAATCAATACAAATGCAATCCATTTGGATGAAGCCGAGGCGTCTGCTCTTTTCAATTTTAGACGAATAATAGCCGCTACGCAATTACTCTCAGGCTATTATTCTGCAGAACAATCAGACAGGTGGAGTCCCCGTGCAGCATGTGCAAGCAGGTGGGACACAGCGGTGAAGTACACGTTGATGAAATGCAGGCAAGGGCATCACTTGCTGCTGCACTTCATCAGTTTAGTCAACTTCCGGCCTGTGGTGCTTCTGTGTCTCATGTGAGAAGCCTCATCTTGTGTTTGTACATGACAGCACACACACACATTCACACACACATGCACACACACATACACATGAGGGTGCTTTGAAATCCCACTTCTGTGCTATCACTCATTATATTGTGCTTGTCAAACAATCCCTTGTTGAAGACAGCAGGGATAACTGCTGCATGGCAATCAATTCAAACAAACATGCTCGCTCCTTGTTTACTCTAGCCATTGCCTTTAAGAAAAATCTAAGTAGACAGAAACCTTCTATTGTACTGTGAAATCTCAAAGAGGAAGTTGCTGCTGTAAAAGGAGAATCTAGGCCATGGTGGGCTGAGGGCAGCAGATATCAGATAAGAGCATGCATCATTTAGTTCAAAAAAACATGCACCGTTAAATGATGAGAATCGTAAAGGGAATTCCTGCTTTCCGTCGCGGGTTCAAAAAAAAATTCTTGTTTGGGTTTCCTGCCACGCTGCTTTCAATATGACATGTATTCACATATTGGGGGGAAATGCAGCTATTAAGATAATCGGCTGTCGTCTCAAGAGGCCTTTCTCTTCAGGCGAAATAGCCTCGAGACTGACAGCGACAAACAAGAAGGGTAGACAGAGGGACAATAAGAAGGAGAGGAGTGAAGGACCTTTGATTGCTGTCATAGCGAGCAAAATTAGCAGCATTAGCTTTGACAGTAATGATTTGTTTCTTTTTTCTGCCGTATCTGGCTAACTGAGACTGGCATGCCTGTGGGAATCTGCACTGGGCATGGTTCACTGCATTTAGCATACAGCTCAAATACAGTTACTTCAGACTATGACTGCAACATTTGGGAAAGCCAGTATGGAGCAGAGTTTATTTTTATTATGATAGCTCACAAAGAAATAAATAGCGGTCGTGTCTCGGCGTGTTTAAGGCATTGGAAATCCCTCTGAAGGCTTAGATAACCATTAGCATAACCTTTCATAATGTCAGCCTGATAGTCACTGAAACCCATTTTCAGTCCGATTTGAGATAATGCGGTACAACATTAAAAAGACAGGGTTCCATGGGTGGAGCATTATGTGTCTGTCTGGAGATATCATCTTTGTGATCGTGCCTTTGATGGTTTTTCCTTCTCGGAGCAGGACAGCCCCTTATGTAGCACACCTCTGCAAGTGGAGCAGATGAGGAGATAAGGCTGAGGTTGAGAACAGCTCATCAGCCAGTTTCTCAGTGTTGCACCTAAGGTGTCCCTTTCTGCTGACTGGGGTGAGCTGTGTGTTTGTCTGTGTGTGTGTGTGTGTGTGAAAGAGAAAGTTTTGCCTGCTTGCTTTCCCACCAGATTCCTCTCTGTTTCTGAAGGTCATCACCTGGTGCCCTCATCATCATCAGTACACATCTTTTAACAATAATCCCAGCGTTTGCGCTACAAACACGCTCACGAAAGGCGATGCAAAGACCTTCCTCCTGAGTTATTTATCTGCAGAGTCGCAGAGATGCATTTCCATTTTCATTTGATTACATTTGGTCTCGCATCTAATTACTCTTTCTGCCTTTTCCTTCGCGCGCATGCTCGTGCACAACACACAAAACCACACAAACGCATACACACTAGGATGCAAATAACACAAGCATGATGTAATTATTGCAGCCTTGGAAAATTCTATCCATTTCCTGCCGAGAAATGACCTGAAAATGAGCGCTGTTGTAACTTAATTAAAAACAAATGGCTAAAAATGTAGGATGCATTTTTGTCTTATTTTGTAGAAAAATAATAGTAGGGAAAAACACTGGAAACTGGGTACTGAGCCAACTTTTGTCAGGTGGATATGGTCATGTGATTTGCTTATCATATACTCCGATGTGCTCTGCATCAGGCTGAGCAGATGCTGTCACATCCTGACCTCACCGCCGACATTACCCTTTACTTTACCATTAGCATTTTGTCTGAATTCATTTGCCTGGGACAAGCCCTGCTTGTAGTTTCAAACCTACAATAACAAAGAATGTCAGCAAGTACACTTCTGCCGCAGTGATGACAGCTGCAATAATCATGTTGCTTCGAAAGGTGATTTAAGCAA
This sequence comes from Cichlasoma orientale, assembly GCA_034780415.1. Classification (NCBI taxonomy): domain Eukaryota; kingdom Metazoa; phylum Chordata; class Actinopteri; order Cichliformes; family Cichlidae; genus Cichlasoma; species Cichlasoma orientale. Next base: position 578,295 of record JAVDPK010002987.1, read on the forward strand.
TGACAGTTTAAAAAAAAGCCACAAAAGCTTATAGAAGTGACAAAGCACTGTAAGTAACAAAACTCATTATTTGAAATGTGTCCTTATCTGTGTGCGGCTCTGTATCGGATATGGCACAGCTACATCGCGCATTGTCGGCCTGTCAGAGATGGTGGTCTTTAAATTACTTTGGGGATGTAGTTTGGATATGGTGTATTATTGCTCTAAAATGTGCCATGAGCACCACTGGGCCACTACATTACGAGACACCTAACAGATGGCTTTCAACAACCTGTGCAATATGCCGAGGTGACCTCTCTGACTTCAGATGTAATAACTGCCAAAGAAATGACAGAGCGAACCAAAAAGCAATCTCCTCAGACAGCGATAACATCACACTTTGGAGGCCCAGAAAATAAAGGCGCTCGAGTGAAAGAAAATATCAAATAATAAACAACAGTAGATTACATATGTCGGTGAAATAAGTCGTACCCAGACACCCAGATTCGCTTACTCATGAATACTGGGCAAGGCTACTGTACTGTGAGAACCCAACTTGGATTGGGAGTGAATCACGATTTCTGAAATGAAATGCAGAAGATATCGATATACATATCAGTGGAATTCACTCTGACTCAGCTCCTAAATTATATCCATATATCCATATATATATATATATATATACATACAGTATATATAAATGTGTACATGTATGTTGTTGATAGTCTACACTTGTATATCTTCAAATTTTCAAAATGTTTTAAGATGAAAACATTTTAAGCATGTTTCTAATCTGTTCAAATGAAGTGAGTGCTCATGTATGACAAAGTCTGAGCACTAAAAACAATTGAAAAGGCCGCAGACAAAACACCAGTTAATGTGTACTTTGTGCTGAGTTGCATTTTGACAGCAGTTTTTCTTGAATTGTAATGAAACCTCTTTGCAGATGAAAAGTAATCCCGCTCCATTGTGGAAAATCTAACAGGCCCATTCTAAGTCGGCCCCCAGCCCTGTCTCAGTGTTACAATGAATCTGACTAAGGCTTCCAGAGGAATGAATGGTTGCTGCCTGCTCACAGCTCCTCTCTTAGATGGCCCACTGCCAGAGCTCTAATTTAAGCTCCAGGCCTTCTGTTGGGAGAGTGGGAGAGTAGAGGAAGCCTACCCCAGGCAGAAGTGAAGCGGGTGGGGGAGAGTGCTGGGCCCTGCTCCCTAGAGTGGAATTGATGGCTGTTAAGCTCATCAATGGGGATGAGTCATCTGAGGCAGCCAGCCACTTCATTCCTCCTGGTCTGCCTTACTGAAGTGGAGGAAAGTTAAAATGTTCAGTTACTACCTGCTCTCTGTGGTGAATCATACCTGTTAGAAAGCACACGATAAGCTACATTTCTACCACTGTGCTACACTGCAGGCTTGGTATTGCAACACACTTGTACCATGATATTTTACTGCTAATTTCTTGAGTGTTTGCCTAGTCACTAGAGTCAAGAACCCGTGTATATATTCATCTGCTTACTCATGCAGGCAATAACGTGTGTTCAGAACCTGTTAAGCAACAATTTCCATATCCTTTTAATTGTCAAAGGTCAGAAGCTTTTAGGCAGCCAGCAGTAGGCCGATGGCAGTTGGCTGAACATGCATCTGATTCCATTTGGGCTGGTTTCAGTTTCAAAGCCTCCCACCTTCCTGTCTCATAATCACTCCTACAGATTTTTCGAATCAATTCAGGCCCCGGCCCAGACTGAGATGACTTCTGATCAACAACTGGCAATTGTGCTGCCAAGAAATTTTTCACAGTGGTCACGGACGGATGTTTGGTGTCCATATAATTTCTATGATTGCTGAAAATGACTGAGAATGGCCACAATGTGAACTCCAGGACACCGGTTGGTCCCGAATTTCCATTCCCTCAGCAGAATCCTACATCTCCATAAACTGCAATATTTCTGGGTGGTGACTTGTCTATAAATGCTATCTTTAAATTCTGTGGCAAGCATGTTACCATGACTGCTCGCCGGCTGCCAAGTGTTGTATGATAGCATCAGATAGAAGCAGATCACGACTTAAACCGAGCACAATGTGCAGTGCATTCATTTTCATACAGGCATTTTTGCTTGTGGGGCCACTGCAACCACACACACGTCTCACTGTTGCTACAAGTCATATGCATACTGCATATTCCCTTAACTCATTATATGCGCACATATGTGTATGTGGGTGCCTGCGTGCATTCGCACAATCTTGTTGGTGCAACAGGAATGTTAAAAGCTGTCATTATCTCAGTGGAAAATGTGTGATTGACCAGAGCCATGTTGACATGTCAACCCTATTATGTGCTCTCACAACACATTAGAGCCCTGGGACTGAACTGTGTTGCTAAGAAAATGTAAGTAAGAGTTAGTGTAGGATGTTGGCATGTATGGTTTTAGACGTGTAAGGTGAGAGCAAGAAGGATGTGTAAGACGGGTAATAAGAGAAAAATAAAAATCCCCCTCTATGTTGCTATTTGCAGCATCTTTGCCTGCCTACACCCTTGATCTGTAAGACAAGCTGCCCACCAGACACGTGCTCGGGCTGAAGTCTACACTTAGAGTACAGGTTCTCTTCTCTTCTCTTCTCTTCTCTTCTCTTCTCTTCTCTTCTCTTCTCTTCTCTTCTCTTCTCTTCTCTTCT
>JAVDPK010002987.1:581045-600086 GCA_034780415.1 Cichlasoma orientale
CTCTTCTCTTCTCTTCTCTTCTCTTCTCTTCTCTTCTCTTCTCTTCTCTTCTCTTCTCTTCTCTTCTCTTCTCAGCTGCACAGGATACAGTATGTACACTCTCACTGCTCATAAAAGGGGTTTCCTCCTGAATACATCGTATTGTATGTCGAGTCCAATATCCAAGAGCACACTTTATATAAAGCAAAAACTGTAAATAAGATGAGACTGTACAGGCATACGAAACAAAAGCAAGCACATCTTTAAATACACAGACTTCAGCTACGGGCTGAGTTTGCGCTTGTCCATGCTCAAACTTTCAGACATACAGACGAACACACAGGAAACCCTGTAGTGACTCAATGCCACAATGATTTAAGTTCAGAATGGCAAAGGACGCGTATGACTCAGACTTTCCATTGTGGTTCCCACTCTCCCGTTGCAGCTTTGCGTGTGTGTGCAGGTGTGTGTTTATATGTGTTTGCGGTGTGAATAGCATGACTGCTGCTGTTCATATAACCACCGTGCATGCTCTAGTGTTTTACCAGCTAAAGTGTCAGTCTCCCTTTCTTCTCTTTTACATGCGAGCTCGGTTTGGCCATCGGAAAGTTCGGGAATTTTCCTTTTGGGTGGGGCCCGAGGGGGGTGTTTATTTGCTACTAACTCAGCATTATGTAGCCTAAGCCCTACATAGCTGCATTAACACATTTAGTGCAATCCCTGAAAGTAGGTTTCAAATTCAAATGAAAGCATCAACTCGTATTATCTAGTGATGAAACTCCGTCAGCTAAGATGCCAGATTCCTGGAAGCACTGTGCAGGTGATGAGGAGATGAGATGATGACGACAGATGCAGAGAAGCAGGGACATCAAAGAAAAGTGAGCATGCAAGAGATTCTTTGTGAACTGGCTAAATTTACAAACTGACAAGCAAAATGTTTTTTTTTATTCTGTTAACCGTATGGCTTCAATGATAGAGTCATGGTGCAGAGTCGCTGCCAAGGGTTAAGTAGTGTGACTTAAACAAACACTCATAGAGGTTGATGCAAAAATATCTCCCATGTTCAAAATAAGGTCATCAACGTTGAATGTAAATTTAGGGTAATCAGCCCTCTGTGTATAAATCATTTTTTTCCCTTCCCCCTTATGTTTCTTTGATTTGCAGTTCTTGTTTTTTATTGGCTGTTTTTTGGTTAATTCTGTCCTACATTTGGCTCCTTTCTCCACTACCACTACCCCATGACGTGTACATCTCATACTATGATTTACCCATATTTTTTTTTCATCCATATTATTAGGAAGGTTAGGAATCAATATTCATACTCATATGATCAAACTAGGCCACTTCATTCAGCTGTTTATTGATGAAACATGCTGCATTAAAACCAGTGTAAATGCACACATTGCAGCTGGCACGAGCACAGGGCAGCGTAAAGCATGAAACCTATATATGGTTGATTCACAGCACAGATACGGGGGTTTAAATCTTTATTCCCACCCTGATGGATCAGATTCTGCTTTTATGCTTTCACCCATCATGTGACACGCTGCAGCTATCAGAACATTAAATGAATTCTCGACCGTGCCTGCACAACAAGCAACTTCAAAGTGCAGCAGTGCTTTAGTTGAGAGTTCTTGGATCAGACATCAAACGTGTTATCACTGTAACTTTGCAGCAGATGAAAAGGACAGGATTTTCCTTTCTGCTTGATACCTGGAGAAAGTATTCCCGAATCAAGGCTTTGATATGGTTCTAGGAGCCAAATGAGGCTAGCCACCATGGTGTGCCACTCAAAACACAGAAGGGACGCATATCAACCCATCACGTGACATGTTTATTTGTTTTCCTGTCAGACACGCAATAAAATTTTCATGCAGACTGCATCTTTATTTTCATACTCATGGATATTTTAAGCTTGTAATATCTGTACATAGTATACCCATACCCATATTTGCATGAGGCTTCCATTGTTTTTTTCACACCGCAGTAAAAAAAAAAAAAAATATGTAACAATTAAAAAAAATATGTTTGCAGCTTTAACCGTAGAGTGGAGCTTCTCCTTTGAAGTCTGCAGTAATTCTTTGCTCTGGTGGTCTGGACTGCTGTGTCACGTGGTTTCCTGCCGGCCAGACCACGTGATATAGGCTGCTCCTTACTGGAAGACAGGAAGCACCGGTCTGTGGTGTCTCACATGCCTCACATGTCTCTCGGAAGATGCGAGTGGGCTCATTTATAATGCATTAATGGACAGGGCCACAGGAAAGCCTGTCTCCTGATGGAGGAGCACCAGAGCATTTCCATTCATCTTAGCGGGATACCAACTCACAACAGACAGGGCTATGATACAGCTGCTTGACTCCTGCCAGCAAAGCAGTGGCAATCAATAATCTTGTAGGCCACTGGGAAAGACTACAATTGTAGCTACAGAGGAACTCACAAAACTTTGGCATGTCACCAGCACCTACAAATTCATTTAAATTTTCTTTCTGGAACAGTTCAACAATGTTGGACACACCCTGTCCTTTGAAAAAGTTCTGATGCAAAGTTTTGCAGGTTTTGCCTCAGCCCCGAGCCCTGCAGCCCGCTGTCTTTCCAGCGTTACGTCTCTTGTCTCATGTTGTGGCTATCTTCAGAACATGATGCAAGGCAGGGCGGTGAGCGGGAAACATGTGGCTGGTGGCTCAGCTTTGCCTGGGGAGAGGGACCTCACCTTGATTGTTGCTGATGAGGGCTGACTTCACTCCCGGCGCTCAGACACCAGATTTCCTTCAACTGATAAGACAGCAACAATACCCCATGATTGCAGAGGGGGGGGAAAAAAAACGCACAAGCGTTTGCTGCATGTGCAACCTTCAGCAACAAATTACCGCCACAGTGACACAAAGCCTGGACACGGATGTTTTGAAGATCAAAGTGAGGCTCCATGCTAGTCTTCAGAGTGTGAACGTTTTTAGCCTGTCAGCAGTGAGATGAAGTTAAACTCATGCTGAGTCCTTAAGTTATTAGATACGCTAACACACAATAGTTGGACAGACTAATTATCAAATATTTCTCATATCTGTTCTGGTATATCACAGGAAATTCAGCAGCTTTAAATTAAGGGTGGCTTTAAAGGCTGAATGGGAATTGATTATTTTCTTGGAAGACGTACCAAATTTATTCCTGTAACTCAGAGAGGCAGAGGCAGAAAATGAACTGCTGCTACTTCAGAAGAGAGGTTCAACTGATTCTTCTCGGCTTATTCAGTCCCATGAAGGCTAGGACCATATGCATGTGCTCAAGTGGGCGTGCATATCTATAAAAGAAGTGGGCCTGCGAGTGAGTGTGGAGTGCGGTTACTGGGTGCAAAATGAACAAATCTGCCTCCTTTTTCTTTCCGCCCCCCAACCAGCTAAGCTTTTTCACAGTGGTAATTATCATCATAACCACAGCGTTTCCTGCCATAAGCCCATAATGCTATTTTACAGGGGTCATCCTCCGGGGCGCGCTGAGATAAATATGGCAAAGAAACGCCCACAACAGTATTAATACTTCACTTTCTCTGCCCGAATGTGTCCTGGTCCCTTTTTTTAAAAACACTCATTCATGCCTGCTTATAAAAACCAGGCACTCTCAAGAGGAATGTTATCTTCGCCCCTGACTTGTTAGTGATGTAGTTCATGAGTTAAAATGAATGCATTAGCCCTAAAGGTCCATGCTCAACAACAGCAAATTATCCCTGGGGTCCATGATTTGTGCTTTCACAGTGACATGAAGGGTGCTCACTGAAAAGCACACAGGGATTCAGCCATGCGTGCAAGCACATGTGCATACAGCAAGCACATGGACACCTACACATTTATAGTAATACGTGTGTGTCTGTGTGTGGGTGTGACTCAGCAGAGCTAGTTTAATAAATAGATGTGGGTTTCAGAAACTGACACCATGAAAGAATGATTCTGACCTGCAGATGTTACAGGTCACCACCATGATTACACATCATCACCAGCGTGATACAACGAGCCCGCCGTTCCCAGGATTTGTAAGCTGTCCGCTGGAAGGATGCGACTTTAACGAGAATCCCGACTTGCGCAGAAATTGTTATAAATGTTTTCAAGGTCAGCTTTGAGGATCAGTAATTAAATATGAGAAACCCCACAAATTGTTGCTCTGGGTGGAAGAGGCACCTCAATAAGAAGCTAATTTGTTGTGAATATGAAACTTAATAAATTCCAACTTTTGATCTGCTTTGCATATTTTGTGCTAATTACAGCACGGGAGGAAATGCCTTCTTTGCATATTTGAAGGAGCGAGAATAAGAGAGCAAGAAAGTGAAACAGGGAGACAAAGAGGAGGGTGAAAGAAAAAGATTACATGCTGCTGGCCTCTATAATGAGATTGCTGTCATATATTCCAGCGAACCTTAATACCTCTGCAGTGTTTGGAGATTGTTTTTTCTCCCATTTGAGCCAGTCTGGATGGACTGATTAATCACTTTTTAATCAGGATGCCTCAGTGAATAATTCACCCTTTGAATGTCTTCTGAAGCACTCGGGCGACACAGTTTTAAATTTGTTTAGTCTGATTTTCTCTGCCTCCAATATTTATCACAGAGACAGACAACTAAATGTTTGATTCCTTTACACTGTTGCAGTGGTGATGTACTGCATTGCAGTAAAAGATGGCCAATAGCCAACAAGTGACAGTAGTGTACAACCTGCTCATCCTTTCAAAGAAAACATAACCTCCCAACTCACTGGGCCGCTGCCTCTTTGTTGCTGTCTCACTGATTGCTTGCAAATGCAAACCTGCGAAACCAAAAAGCTTGAAGTTTACACACGACTACCACTGATTGCGATCTTTGGCTCACACGATACACAGTGACTAATGACAGGTAGCTCATGTGCAACAATCCAGGCCGATTTGCGCACACTTTACATGCGGTGGATTTACATAATCTGGCAATGAGAAATTTTCCACTGGTGCTGACAGCGTGATTGTAAAATGACTGAGTGAAAGTCAAAAACCGATGCAGTTGCTGCAATCTGTGCAGTCTGAAACGTACTTTTTGCGATGACCAATCTGCGGTGAGGTGATGTGTCAGTGAGGAGCATGCACAGCACAGACGTGAGGTGTTAAGTTTTATCTGAACAGACAGTTCAGAGGATTTACTATTGAAACTACTGCAAATAGTGTTTATTGGTTTAAAATACACACTGAAAATACCACAATAAGCTGCTGTATAGTCATTTTATATTGATAGTGGATGAAGTAAATTTGTGTGCATGTGAAAGGGGAACTTAGAGCCTTATCAGCTAAAACGCTTCCTTTTCACTGAGCTCCACTGGGGTTAATGATGTATTTTAGCTAAATATGTCGGTTTAGAAGCAGCAGCTTTGTTTTGATTAACTCTGACTACCCAGTTTTTGGCCACAGATGGCAACGGCTTTGAAAAAGAAAAAAAGAAAAAAAAGAGCGACTGTACTTACCCAGAACAGATGATGGACGGCTTTAGCAGTTAGCTTGTCAGCACTGGAAACTTTTGCTAAAGGAGCCTGATATCTTCATTAGGAGAAACTGGTTACTAAAACAGAGCTGAATGCAAAATATATTGAATGGTAGCCACACACACACACACACACACAGCTCTGAATAATCTATCTAAATGATAATTAATGTCATCCCTTTCTTCTTCCAGAAGCACATAAAAGGTGATAATTTTTTTTAGTTAAAAAAATTACGCTTAAGGTGCATCAGAATGTGCTCTATGTGCCTGTATGTGATGATTTGGGATTGAGCCTGGTTTTGGGGGTTTTCTGTGCAACAAGGCATCGGTGCAAAAGGACACCTGGTGCTCATCTCTGGGACACAAGCAGCTCTGACAAAACGTCAGTATTTGACTCCCTGGGAATGAGGACGGGCTTTCACTTGCTGCATTGCAGAACTCCTAAAGAGAAGGGGCTTTTTATCTCCCGCATTCCCTCCGTCTGCCTGCCTTTCTCTCATTTCAGATTATTCAGTGAAGAGCTAAAAGTCAAAGTTTATCTCACTGTGTCTCTATGGCTGTATCAGCCCCCCCGCCCGCCCATTACTCCACTCTGTTATCATCTCCCTGCTTTCTGAACCTGATACTTTTTGATGCTTTGTGGAGAATCAAAAGAACAGAGTGGCACAGAATAGCCCATCAGCCCGTCTGTGAGGACGGCTCACGCGGCTACCGCGCTTAAACAATGAAGCAGAGCATGATTGAAGAGGGAGAGAAAAAAAACAAAACAATGGCAGGATTCATGTGTTTACAGCAGGTAATGTAGAGGATGTGCAAAGGCAAATAACTTTGTATTATTTATAAAAGAGTAATAAAATTGAAATGGGAAGCTTCAGTGTCAAACACTAGCCATGGACATTATCTCCTCCATCCCTGCATTCTTATCAGTCTTCTATTCCCCTGTGCTCGGTGACTGTGCTTTGCATATGGCCCGGTGGTTTTACATGTGAGCCCCATTATTGTCACCTTGCTGAATTGCATAATTTAAAATAAATGAATTAAGGAGACTCCAGACAACAAAAGACTATCTTGCATTCTGCACTCACAAAGGGGGAGTAGCTCTGCCCTCCTGTGAATTAGCCTTCAGACTTCAGTAAGCTTGTTTCTTAAAGAACAAATTAGTGTCTGCAGTATGCTGTGCCCTTTACTTCAGTTTTACCACGGCACAGATTAATCATAGCTCAATCGGATTCTCTGCTAATAAAGCCTTGGGGCAGAATTGCACTATTTATTGAATTAATTAACAGAACTTGCTGCTCTAGTCACATTTTAAAAGATTGTAGTGCACTTTGAATTCTTGCTAAGAAGAAGAAAAAAAAACTACAATGTGTGTTTTCTTTCTCCAAGCCTCTGAAGTCATGTGGGTTGATGGCCTAGTTTAGGCAAAATCGAGTATGCATACAGTCAGGCCCGTAGGTTTTTGGACAATGCGCGCCACCACGGTAGAATTTAAATGAAATAATCAAGATGTGATTTAAGTGTAAACTTTCTACTTTAATTCAAGGGGTTTAACAAAGGTGCTGCATTAACTGTTGAGGATTTTTTTATACGCAGTCCCCCATTTTTAGAAGCTTTGGACAAGTGACTGGCAAGCAGCTTCATGGCCATGAGGCCTGTTCCCTTGTTATTTCATGAAAAGTTAAGCAGATAAAAGATCTGGAGTTGATTCAAAGTGTTGAACTTGCTGTTCACTGGAACTCTCAGGTCCAAAGAAATGATGGTGCAAGTGAAGGAGGCCATAATCAGGCTGAAAAACTGAAATGATAAACGGATCTGAGGCGTATTACAAACAAAAGAAGACAGCTAAAGTGGAGAACTGCTGAATTTTTTTTCCTTCCAATCGTGAAGTCAAGACAAGTCAAGAACACACTCGAGGAGGTCGGCGTATTATTGTCAAAGTCTACGTTTAAAGGACGCTTATATACAGAGGGTTTACAGCAGGTTGCAAACCACTCAAGAACAGAAGGAGCAGATTAGACAGAACCTGCACAGAGATCAGCTTGAACCAGAATGATGGGAAGAGAAAAGGAACAGCTCATCTGTCAAATATGGTGGAGGTAAGTGATGGAGGCATGGGTATGTATGGCTGCCAGTGGAATTGGGCCACCAGTGTTTCTTGATGATGTGACTGCTGATAGAATTAATTAGCAGGATGAATTGTGAAGCGTGCAGGATTATACTCTCTGCTCAGATTCAGCCAAATGCTGTAAAACTGATCGAACAGCGCTTTACGGTGTAAATGGATAAAGAACTGCAAAAGCTACCCAAGAGTTTCAGAAAGCAAAGAAATGGGGAATTCTTCAGTGGCCGAATCAGTCGCCTGATCCCAACCCAACAGAGCAAATAACAAACTGAATGCAGAAAAACTGAAGGTGAAGTTTATCCAGCACTTTAAATTAAGGCTGAAAGTCTGCACTTCAATCACATATTGATTAGTTGATTTAAAAGCCACTTTTGGTGGTGTAGTCACGCCTCCACACGGGAGAGATTTGCCAGAAGAATTGTCTAACTGTCTGATAGACTTCATAATGGTGGAAAATGATGCAGGAAGGTCTGTGACCAACTGAAAATCAGTCAACACGCAGTTGCAGCAGTTAATCAGGAGGCATAGAAAGAGATAAAGTAGCAATCATCAGAGCCACAAAACGGCATCCTCTTAAAATGACACCACACACTGTGTGGTACTTGCACAATCTACTTATGCAAAACAGAACGGCAAGTACTTCAAACTTGGCGCAGGTGTTATCAAGTGAAATCAGAGTTTTTGTAACAGCCCGGACAGCGATAAGCACGTTGCATAAGAAAAACCTTGACGTAAAGCATCCAGGAAAAAATATTTGTGCTGCACAAGAGCAAAACATGCTGGTCTTACAACATTTATAGACGACACAATGAAATGAAATAAGTAGCGGGCATGATCTCCCAGTCTCCAAAAGCCTTGCAGGTGTATTCAAGCACGACAATGATCTGAAGCACAGCCTACAAATAAAAACCAGAAATAAGTTTCTAAAGAAGAAAAAGTGAAACTCTGACCTTGACAAGCGTTTAACCTGCCTCGACTACAATAGAACACCTCTCTAAAGCAATCTGTGCAACACTGGACTCGCACGCCAAGCAGGATTCAGTCTGTCACGTGAAAGAAAGATGGCCATGACAAGGAAGTAAAAATAAGCAGAATCTCTCCTGAATTTCAGCGATGAAAGGTGAAGTGGCTTCTACCGTGAGACCTGCATTTTTAATATTGCCAAGGAAATCTTAACTGTTACTTTTTAATTCTACACAAGATCAAATTACATACTGTTCAACTACGCCGTCGTGTAGTTACTGTAAATACAAATGGAATCTTTTGAGGTGTAGTCACTTCTGTTGAATACTGTATGTTGCTATCTAGCTAAATATGAAGAAGGCAAGTCGCAAGTTAAAGATAATGTTCTCAATACAAACACAATTAATGCTTGGGGGGAGGTGACATTTTTGGCTTTTGGGGTTCAGGGGGTGGTTGGTTTGCGGCGATTATGGATGTCTTTTTGAGCTGTTTGATTGGGGCAAAGAGGGGAAGGGGAGTTGGAAGGAATATGTTTATGCATCATTCTAGTGGATGCAGTTTCTTGTCTTTTTTTTTTTTCGAAACATGCATTTTTGGACTGTAAAACTTGGAGGTGACCAACTGGGAACATGTCTCCTGTGTCTAAATAAATTAAGCCCCTACTTGAAAGGTGTCTAAATCAGTCAATGGGTGACAAATAAATAAAAAGGACACCCACATAGAGATGGGAGATCAGTATGCTAAACCTAGCGTTGCTGCAAAGTATGTAGCAAAAGGTGTGAAGGGCATTGATGGATTTGTAGCATAGACTTCAATGCAGACAATGCATTGTTTTTCTTTACTATCTTTCAAAATGCAAAATGCTGCTTTTTTTTTGTTACACTATATGTCAGAGAGAGGCTGTTTCAGACAGTGGATGAGCTGGGGATTGAACGAAGGCCGAGTCTGAGATATAAAGGATTGTTTTGAACTGGGAATCATGAAAAACTAATCTAGTAGAGTCCAAGAAAAAAAAAATATGGTGCTAGAAATGATAATAGGGTCGCTGTAATATCTTCCTGTGTACTTATATCTCCTATCGCTTTCCCCGTGTGTGTGTGTGTGTGTGTGTGTGCACGTGCGTGCGTGCACGCACTGGGGTAAAGAAAACCATATTTTTGTAATGTCACGCATGACTGTTTGCACTAGATTTTCTCTAGTTACACCCTGTTGTTATCAGCGGGGAAAACATTTACATTACTGAAAGCAAGAGCTTAGAAGTCCAGCCGTGCGTGTCTGTTTATGGTATGTTACGTGAATGGCACTCTTCTTACATGCTTCAGCACTCTAGCGCACATAAACAATAGGGCCGGCTTAAATTGCTGTGATCAGAGCCCGAAAGCTGTGAGTGGCAGGAAGCGGTGAGCAACGGCAGACATCTCTGACAGCCCCCCAGCTCCAGCTCCAGAGATGCTGAGAGAGAAACGGCAGCATCAGCAGCAGCAGCAGCAGCACACAGAAACACTGTACCCATTCATCCACACGGGCTGAAAAGCAGCTTCAAACAAACTGTGAAATTCATCTCAAGTTCACTGCCTGAAAAGAGAAAGAAAAGAGGGATGAGGAAGAGTAACTGGCCTCAGCTGGAGTTATTGATGTTCAATTGACTTTGGAACATCTGCAGGCCTGTTTGGTCTTGTTAATTATACAGCACTAATTTAACTCACACATTGTTGGTAGAGATAAGAGAGGAGGTGCTTGGTGAACCGTGGTGCACTCTGTCCTGGCTTCTGCTGCACCACATGTTTAACTTGCCTGCTGATGACACTCTCAGCTACAGTATGTTTCTATGGTAATTATGCAGCCCTTTTTGTGGTTAACTGTTTTAAATCCTCCGTATTACCTTCCTGCTGAGAGAGAAACCCAGGATGAGTATGCTGTCTGTAAGTAAGGACTCTGCAGACAATTTCTGCAGTAAAGGCTCTACATGTGGACCTCAAATGGCCTCTTCAGCTTTGATCATTCTTTAAGCTTCAAAATGCACAAACTGTTGTACCTCTGCACTGCACTCGGTGAATTTATATTAAATATGGATTAGTTACCAAAAAAAATGACCAAAATATGTTTTGATATAGACTACTTTACACGTTTCAATGAAATCAAATGTGTTCTACCTCAGTAACAGGAAACATGTCAACAAGATGCATGTGAAAGTGCTCGGAGACAAACAGATCACCCAAATCTCAACTACGCAAACAGCCCTGAAACTGTGTGTCAAATTAAATGATGAAATCTGAACCCAAACTAAATCACATCCATCGAGAGAAACATGCCGGGCATTCTGATTGGTTATATAAGAAGAGCATACAGGGATAGCAAGTGAACACACACACACACACACACACACACATGCAGACTGATACACACACTCTTAGACCCCAGAGGCCTGTGTTTGCCTTTCCTGTAATCTGAGCTTCCGTTCTCTGAAGAATGATGTAACTGAATGCCAGCCCTGAACCACGTAGGAGAGCAAGCCCAGTCAGACATACTGAAATATGTGTGTGTCTGCGTGTGTGTGTGTGTGTGTGTGCGCGCATATACATTCTTTACAGTGCATCTCTTTGCCTCACTTGTATCACTATTTACTACATATTGCAAAAAGGTGTCAGACGAAGAAGTTAATATTGCAAACTTCTTTTTGGGGGTGCCTCTGCAGATTTTGCTGTAGTAAACATGATCTTTTATTGCATCACGTTGCCCTGCAGATACTTTTACAAGGTCACCAAGATGTGGCAGTGGACCAAGACACACATAAAGCCTGTAACACTAAATCTTTGACTGGTTTGTGGGCCATAAATGCAAGCGTTATGAAGCCAAGTACACACTGTCTTGGGTTGTGAGTCGGTCAGAAGGGCATGTAGTCTAAAAATATGAATGAATTTCAAATAATGATCTGCCTTGACCTCTTCTCTTCTCTTCTCTTCTCTTCTCTTCTCTTCTCTTCTCTTCTCTTCTCTTCTCTTCTGTGAATATCCCCTGCTAATTAGTCACTGTGTAGGGATCTCCTCAAGCAGGACAAAGCTGCAGAAAGGCCGCTGCAATCTAAAACCTCTTCCTGCTTCATCCAGCATCACCTGCAGGTTGTTGATGCTGTCTCAGTGCCGTTCATTGCGCCTTTCTTGCACACAGTCCTCTGCAAAGGCCACGAAAGAGAGAGAAAAATATGGGCCATGGTTTATACTTTAACTGTATAGCATGTTGCAACATAAACATGTTGTGCAAAAGAAAGGGGACTGTTGTGGTGAAACAGGTCATCGGTTTCTTTACTTTGTAACACTGCACTTGATGCAAAGGGGGTTGCCACACATCTATGTGTCTCTGTGTGTACATGTGTGGGTTTGTGCTTGTTTTCCTCTCCATGTGACCCATTTGCTGATCGACCACAGTGTTCCCCACTCTGGTGGTGTTTCCATGCCAACGCAGCCAGTGGCAAGACAAAAGATGAGGACTCACTTGGTCCTGATCAAAGGGAGCACTGTTTCAGTCTGTTGCTCGTGCTATCTAGTATGTTCCGAAACTGACTGCATACCTAGAGAAAAAAAAAGGATATAATACAGAACAGTGGTTTCCACCCTTTTTCATCAGCTTCTTGACTAAAGCTCTGTCAGTTGAGCTACAGTACTGCTACTTCGACACCTCCACTCATGATCCATATACCTTATAACTCAATAATAAACAAGATGTTATTTGACGCCATTATTTTGAAAGGTTTGCTGTATTTTTTAGCTGGCATGTCGGTGTTTTCTTTAGTTTAGTCAAGTTAAGCCACATATTAAGTGCTGCAAGCCAGATGTTTCAAATACCTACTGTACAATATTTCAGTGTTTGTTTGTTGTACAAACACTGAAATGTTCACCAAAGCATTAAACAAAACATAATCAACTATTCATTCGTACTTTTAGCTGCACTGATTGCGAGAATCCCACATGTTTCAGCTAAGCTAGCTAAGCTGCATCTCAACGTTTTACTCCTTTAAACAATCCACACGCTTTTTTTTTTTTCAAAATAAATGAAAAATTATATTTCAAAGTCACTGTTTCCTTATCTGGATTTTAGATGCTGACATTTATAATATATGTTATTAACAAATACATGTTCATAGGTGGCTCTCTGGTTACTGCAGATTTGTAATCCTCTTCAGCTGTTCATGTTCCTTCATAACACAAATGTGTGTGTATACCACTTTATTAGGTACACCTGTTCAACTGCTCATTAATCCAAATATCTAATCAGCCAGTCACATGGCAGCAACTCAGTGCACTTAAACTTGTAGAAATGGTCAGGACGACCTGCTGAAATGCAAAGCAAGCATCAGAATGTGGAAGAAATGTGATATAAGTGAACGTGGCGCGGTTGTTGGTGCCAGACGGGCTGGTCTGAATATATCAGAAAGTGCTGATCTGCTGGGATTTTCCTACACAAACATCTTTAGGGTTTACGGAGAATGATCCGACAAACAGAAAATATCCACTGAGCGGCAGTTCTGTGGGCTAAAATGGCTTGTTGACGTAAGAGGTCGGAGGAGAATGGCCAGACTGCTTCGAGCTGATATGGAGGTAACAGTAACTCAAAAAACTGCTCGTTACATCCAATGTGTGCAGAAGAGCGTCTCTGAATGGACAGCACATCAAACCTTGAAGTAGATGGGCTTCACACCGGGTGCCACTCCTTGACTTTGACTGGAAAGATGTTTTCCAGTCCCCAAGTACCCGAGGTAAGCTATTGTAGGATATTCACAAATACTCTCTGTATGTCTACTGAGATGTATTCAAAACTGAATAAATATAAATACATAAATACTTATGCTGATTAAAAACAAATAGCTAAACACTGAAATCTGTAAATATAGAGAATGATGAGGATGAGCTCTTCTACAATCAGTAGAATTCACCAGAAGTCATGCAGAGTACAAAAACGCAGCGCCGAGAAAAGCAGGATGTAAACATCAGCTGCTAATCAAAATGCCAAAGTCAACATCCACGCATGCTAATTTTTCAGCGTGCAATTAAAACTCATTGTTATTCATAGAAGAACATTTTATGGCTACACTTTTTCCTTCCATGTCTGATTCTTTCCTTCTTTTTTTTTCCCCCTGATGGATGCATGCTTGTGTCAGTTACAAAATGAGTGCTTGTTTTCACTGACAGTGTGGCTTGCAGGAAATGAATAGTCTCAGCTACTTTGGTGACACTGCAGTATCATTCTCCCCAGATAAAAGCACTTTCCCAAGTTCCTGCACGTCAGCCAGGCAAACGAGCTCAGCCACCACAGCGATAAGTAAAAGCGAAGGAACGCGTTCACACAAAGAGCGGAGCCGGTTTAAAAGCAGAGCCGCATTCAACAACCTCCTGATGGAACAAGTCAAGAAATACCACAGCAGTTGTTTTTAGGGATACTACTGTGGAAGTCTCCCTTACATTCATCAGCAGTGGAAGTGGGGTGAATGAGTGAAGGGAAAAATGGAGGCAAAAGGAATGAAAAAGTGATACTGATGTGATGAATGAGAAGCGTGCGCGCATGGGAACTGGTCAGGAAAAGAGAAAAAAATTGAAAGATTGCTGCAAAAACAGGCCAAAGGGAGGTGAGGTTGAAGAAGGAGGGAAACAGGAGGGAAAATACGATGTGTGTCCAGATCAGACTTTCAAAGAGATGCAGCAGCTGACTAATTTGCCTGTGCTGAGACCTCAACCAACCAAAGCCAATTTGTGCAGCTCAAGGTGACCCTTGGGAGGGAAAATCAGTGTGTATCTGTTTGTGTGTGTGTCTGTGCATGTGCGAGTGTACATGAGAGACCTAGAGAGGCAGTGAAAGAGACAGTGTTCCCTTTTTTGGGGGGGGAATCATCAACACTGCTGTGAACAAACAGTGCTGGTTTCACCTATCAAACAGTCACAAATGGCCATCCTGGCACACACACATATACACACTTACATCATCATCGTCATCATCATCATCACGGGGGAAGATTAATGATCTCGCTGTTGTCTCTTCTAGATAACTGCCTCATCATCAGCTTAGCATCCCGCCTAGCTGATCAATCATCTTAATGTAAAGAGATAGGCGCTGACTGCGTTGACCGCAGCCGCATTCACGATGATGATCGCTCATTACAGCTCCTGTGAACTTCTCCTGTGAATGCTGTGATGTGCACAACATATCCATGACAAAGCTGAAGTCTTGGCACTAAATTACAGTGAATAAATGGGACATGTTTGAAGTCGTTGGTATTTGGCTTGATACTTTATAATCTAGCACACAAAAAAAAATCTCTGTTATTATACTGGGAACCGGCTTCTTTATTAGAAGCAGTGTCATAAAAACAAAAAATGATCAAAATGAATCTCTTAACAATGTAGTTCTGTTCGAAAATCTAGGATTTTTCTCGCCAGAAGACTTTTAAATAATAAAAATGATGCAGATTTGGAGCCACCAGAATATCAATTCTCCTGATATCTTTGATGAAGTTCTCTCTGCATTTGCAGCGGCGCTCTCTTGATTTGAAACGATCTGACATGAAAATAATGAGATCATTCATATCGCATCTGCATATAGCTGCAGATGCTTGCATCCGTGTTGGATTGTGCCATTCATATTGTTTCTGCGAGCTGATAAGATTGTGAGTTTGAGGGCGTGTGGTGTGGAATGAGGAATTCTCTCCTACATATTGGATTAATGGAGTCAGCGATTCCCTGTGGCATCTCTCTGATAAATGCATATACCGACTCTGCAAGAAGATAAACAAAAACAGCTCAAAGCAAGCTGTCCCACTAGACACACATATGTACAAGCATACAAGAAGATACGCACACACAAATGCAATGAAATATATGTTTGTATATGCCCACATCAATACGTAAATACACAAAGATATGTGAATGCACATGCGTGTTATATTGATTGAATGTATCTATGCATAAAATATGCTACTAAGAACACACACACACACACACACACGCACACACACACACACACACAAACATCTTCTTTTGTTTTGTAAGCAGGCTTTTTTTTTCTTTCTGGATGAATCACCAACCTGCCAGTCTTCCTCGGGGTCTCCATCCGGATGACTCATCCCTCATCAAACGGTGGCCTGTAGGAAAATCAACACTCTCCCATTCACACATCCACGCATCCTGTCATTAATACAAATATGTTCAAACACAGACGTGCACGCACACGCACAGACACACACACAAACACACACACTCTCAAAAACATAAACACAAAGAGCATCCCTTTTCTGTATTCTGTCAGGGATGTCTTTATGCATGTGCTGCACTGCTGGGGAGGGAAACTCCTGGCAGATAAATGTGACTGTACGTGTGTGTGTGTGTTTAGGTGTGTGTGTGTGCGCGTGTGTGCATTCAAAGAATGATCACATGCTCCATGTGATGAGTCATACACACGATGGCTTGCCAGGGAGCGGCTGGCTGACTGGTTGGAAGCAGTTAGGCAGGAAACTCATCAGCTATGCACTGTTGAGCTCAGGACTCCGGTGAGATTCCGACAAGACTCCCCGACTTTCCTGTTAACTGATATTTGATTTGCAGCTGGCTGCAAAAGAGCTGCCTTTACATGTTACATGCTGTTCAGCTGCGGACTCAGCCACCCCACTTTGCAATGCCATGTGACTTTAACAGCCAGTTTCACACCTCATTAGTTTATTTAATGCAATGGAAGATGAATGCAGATGGTTTTGGACAGAGGCAAATGGGAAAATCTCTACATGCCCATCCAGCCCTCCCCTACAAGGTCAAAGTCAATTTTATTCCAGCGTCCTGTTATTTGTTTAATGACTTTGTATTATTAAAAGTTACAAAGATTCTGAAAGCTTAATTAATATAACAGTCTTAGATTGAATTCTATATTTAAATGACAAAGGCAAAAGAAAAAAAACCCAAAACAAAACAAATCGGAAATACTACTTTTTCTAAATTAAAATAACAGGTGCTGAAGTACGATATTTAAGGTATCACGCTGGAAAATTCAGCAAACAACAACAAAAAAATGCCAGATTGTTTGATTTTAATGAACTGTGCCTTGTGTTCCTTGTGCTAAACACACACACCACCACCACCAACAAAAAAAAAGATGGTTACACTACTGCTGACGTGAGTCTATAAGGCTGCCAACACGGGTCTCATTTATAGACATTTTTATATGTCATGTGAGGTGTTGAAGAAACTTAACAGTTTTAGGCAAGACAACCTCCCACTTAACATCTGTAAAACAGATGATCACGAACGACCGGAGTTACCTTCCCACGCACATCTTTGATACTAATGTTGAAAGGATCAGCAGCTCCATGTTCCCGGTCACTTCACACAAACGCTGTGGTCGGGACACCTCAGCGGGGATACGAGTGAAGTTCGGCACATAGTTCAGTATTCCTGCAAGCTTCAAAAGGTGCGCCATCAAAGAGCTGAACTGCTCTGAACCACAGAGCACTACAGAGTGGCGGAAGCTGCATGCGCAGCACATCGCTGTAATGGATTTTTAAAGAGTTAACCTCTGTATTTGGTGAGGTTTCACTATTGAAAAAAGTCAAGCCTGATGGAGCCTTTTGGATCACAGTAACCTGGCTTCTTTTTGGAGCTGTTTGTTTTGGCTTTACGATGGGTCTCAAGGACTGCCCGGCTGCTCGTTGATGGTAGAAACACACTGCGTCGCCTTATCTGGAGAGTGGATATAAGAGGGGCCGTGCTTGCCGTAACATCCTCTTTCATATCAAGCTGACGTTTCATAATAAATGCATATCTTAAGCTGCTCGTGTGAATTTTTGGAACAATTATTTCTGCGTGACTGCAAAGCTGGTCTCTTCATAATTTCCATATTAATGATTGGCACCAGACTCCCAGCACGTACACTGTTGTCCTTGCTACTGTCTGATGCATGCGGCCCACACGTATCACTAGACTTAAGGACAATTTTTACCACCGGGCTGTCAGGCTGCTCAGTTCACACATCAGTGCCAGATACTGGCTGTTACTGCATTGTTTATTGCACTCACATAAGATTACTCAGGACCGCTGCAATTAAAACGCGACTGCTACATGCACTTTCATACATAAATTCCCACTTCACACTACTTCCCACTACCTGCATTTAATATTTGTCTTCTTTTTAATCTAAAATCTGCATTTTTATTCGATAAGTGCTTTTATTGCTTTCTTGTCCAGCGCTTTTCATTGCGCTGTTAACTCTGTTTGGAACTAATAAATCAGAATCTGAAGATATTTGACCCTATGCCGTCTTTGAGAATCACTACTACTGAAAGCACACACTCTATAACCGAGGAGGCGGAGTAATGAGCGGAGAAGCTGCAGTGGAGGGATTGTAATGATTAAAGACTTTCACCACGACACAGAATCCACATCAAATATCTCAGACATGTTTTTATCCTCCATCCATACATCCATATGTGAAATGTATAATGCGGTAAGCCGTATGTAGCTAATGCCAGCTTAAAGTAGGAAAGAGAGAAAAAGGGTGCCGGGTAAGTGGGGGAATCGAGGGGTGTGTGTGAGTGTGCGTATATGTGTGTCCATCCAAGTTAGGAAAAGATTGAAGAGATAAGCAGCCAGATCAAGCTGGCAGGAGAGATAAATGGCTACAAGACAAGTGCATGTGTGTCTATGTGTGTGCAAGTAAGCGTGTCAGGCAAGCACATGAAGAGCTGCCAGAAGAGAGACTTTGATGAAACAGCTGAAGGCAATGGCAGGAGAACGATGAGACAGTGGGTCACTCATCACTTTGTTCTACCTTGCACCCCAGGGTGTGCATGTGTGTGTGAGAGAGGGAGTCTGTGTCTTGCACTGGCCTCGCTATCTTCAACTCAAATGAAAATCACCTGGTGCACCTGAAAAATCTCTGGCAAACACATGCATCTTGCCCCTCTCGAAACCCCTCTGCAGAGTCAGTTCCCGTTACAAAATCTGGCATTCCCTTCCACATCAGTCATCTCCTCTCCCTGCCTGGTACTCAGGATGCTGCTCTGGCTTTCCGTAAGGCCCCTGATTTTGACATCTGGTGGCCTAGATAAGCAGGAAACACACTGAGCACATCAGCTGATCGGTCAGACTGAAGGGCGATTAAAGCCCATAATCTACCTGATATATAATGAGCTGAACCAGATCACAAAGGCAGACAGGCGCCCGACATACCCACTCAGAAAGCAGGAATACACAGTGTGGTGCACATCTGTCCTGCTCTGAAGTAGACACAGGAGTAAAACCTTAAAAGTCAGTGTTATGTGTTGGTCTCTAACTGGTAAAAACACTGAAAATTATTATTATATTATTATGAGATTTGGAGTACATGTAGGAGTTTGTAAGTACGTATGTGTTCCTCTGTGTGTGTGTGTGTGTGTGTGTGTGTGCGTATGTGTGTGTGTGTGTGTGTGTGTGTGTGTGTGTGTGTGTGTGTGTGTGTGTGTGTGTGTGTGTGTGTGTGT
>JAVDPK010002988.1:0-17351 GCA_034780415.1 Cichlasoma orientale
TCTTTGACATGTTGCAATAGCCCAAAAATATTACCATATATAATGAAGATTACTCGGCTCCTTGTATTATTTATATGCAAAATGAAGCGTAAGGGGGAGAGCGGGACGCTCCTAAGCGGCCATCTTGTCAAGCGCGTCACCAGCCAAAACTACGCGGGAGGAGCTTGTTGAAATCTTGTAGCGACTGCAAGGTTCCCCTCACAAGAAGGCACATGTACAGGCCCGTCTTAAGTTTCCCAGTTAATATCACAATAATTCAAAGAAGGTTTAGGAAAAGTGCTGTGGTCAGATGAAACCGAAATCAAGCTCTTTGGCATCAGTTTGACCTGCCATGTTTGGAGGAAGAGAAATGCAGAGTGTGACCCAAAGAACACCATCCCCACAGTCAAGCACAGAGGCTGAAACATTATGCTTTGGACCTGTTTTTCTACTAAGGGTACAGGATGACTTCACTGCTTGGATGAGAACCTCAGCCAGAGCACTGACGATGAGTTGTGTATCAAATTCCAGCATGACAATGACCCAAAACATACTACCAAGCCAACAAAGGAATGGCTAAAGAAGAAGCGCATTAAGGCCTAGCCAGTCTCAGGCCTCAGTCCTATTGAAAATCTGTGGAGGAAGCTGAAGCTTGGAGTTGCCAAGCAGCAGCCAAAATCCCTCCTGAGACGTGTGCAAGCCTGGTGACCAACTACAGGAAATGCTTGTGCTTGCCAACAAGGGTTTTTCCACCAAGTACTAGGTCATGTTTCAGACTTGTGAGTACAGAGAAAATAATGTATATGATATAATATGTCTGTGCTTTGTTCTGTGTCCTTTTTCAGGAGGCCAGACACAGTTAAACAGAAGAATGCTTTTCCACCTAACTTCATCCACTCTCTGGACTCCACACACATGATGCTGACAGCTCTCCACTGCTATAGGTACTCCGTCATATACAACATAAGTATCTCAAAAATCTGAAATAAAAGAGGTTATTTGGAGCCTCGGTTGGCTTTACAGAGTAATTTTTTATAGAGGCAGTCAAACTATCTTTAAGATATTGACACTGTTGTGTATTTGCATGATCCCAAATTGGCTTTGAAGAAGTGTAGTCTCATATTAAATCCATTCATCACCTCATATTAGCATTTTGTTAATATGTCCACTCTTCATTACACTATCACTGGCTTTGAATGAATAATTGCTGTTGACTTGTTGGGTTTGTCTATTTCTTTGTAATGCAGTCTTGTGCACCTCTTATTGCCTACTCTTTTTTTATTCTTCTTCTTCTTCTTCTCTGATGTAATTGTTGCACATGGCCTGTCATAATGCCTTCATTTCCTCTCTTCTCATCCCCTCTCAGTGCTGGGCTGACTTTTGTCTCAGTTCACGACTGTTTCTGGACCCACGCTCTCACTGTGGACACCATGAACAAGGTAACACATTAAAGTACTCTGTGCAGGTTACTTCACCATTTCTCCTTCATCTCAGTTCTGCTCACAGCTGTTTGCAGTTTGTTTGACTGTGTATTTTCAGGGTTTGGTGACACAACAACAATAACTTATTATTTTTTAGCTGTAACTAAGCAGTGATTTTACGTTTCTGAAAGCCGAGCGTCTTTTAGCTTCTACAGCCGATGCAGGTGATAAAAATATTGTGTTGCGTCTATGACTAGTGCTTCTGTTAATATTGTCACTGCTTTGTACATGTACAGGCTGCAGCAGACAGAGCCTGATGTGCTGAATAAATGACTGCCTGGCCCTGCTAGCTGAAACATGCTTGTCAGGCCCAGACTGAGACACAGCGTAGAATAAAATGGATCAAATTACCATAAGGCCCCAATTTTCTGTAGATGTAGCTTCAGAGCAGTCACAGTTTTATGCCTTCACCCAATCTCCAATGAAACCAATGAAGCCGTTCTCTCTCACTACATTTATTCTCACGCATAGTCTCCATCTCAGTGTGAGAGTGTACGCCTTCCTCATTACACAGGTAATTGAACACAGTGGTAGACGAGGGGTATTAAATATCTTGGTCAACACCTAAGCACACGAAGAAGATCCTTGTTTTAATAACAGGTGATTCTCTCTTCGTCTGCCAATTTTTCTGTACTGCACATCTTATTACAGGGGCATGGATCCTATCAGTACTGGGTGAGGGGTGGGGGTACACCTCTGACTCACTGTGATGCATCCGCAAATAAGAAAAGTTTGGGGAAACTAACTTAAACAACATAATTCATAAAGGTAATTCATAGAGGAAGGAAGCTTCAATTATAGCTCTTCTGATGGTGGTGTGGGGTTTTTAGCAAGACGAGGTGAGGAGGAAATGCCTAATATATGTAACTATATGTTACTGTATATTTATAGTACTGTGCAAAAGTCTTGAGCCACCCTTCATTTGATGTATTGCTAGGAAAATGGTTGTAAACATACATGGAAATATAGTATTTAAGGTGGTAAAAACAGTTCAAAAGCTTGAAGGTCAGTATTTGGTATGACCACCTTTATTCTCCCACAGCTCAAACTGTCTTTGGCCAGCATCACTGTAATTTCTTTGAGTAGTCTTCAGGAATAGTTCTCCAGGCTTTCATTCAAAGCTCTTCTTTGGATGTTGGCTGCCTTTTCTTCTGTTCTCTGTCAATATGATCCCACACTGATGCAACAGTGTTGAGGTCCAGGCTCCAGGGAGACCAATCCATGCCTGGTAGTGATACGCTCTGTGTTTTTCTGTCCTGGTATACTTCTACTGCATTGGCAGTGTGTTTGGGATTATTTTCATGCTGAAAAATGAAGCTGTTGCCAGTCATATTCTTTCCCGATTGTATTAAATGGTGGGTCAAAATCTGATGGTACTTTTCTGTTTCCATAATCCCATCAATTTTGACGGGATCGCTAACAGAACTGGCTGAAATGCAGCCCCAAACCGTGACAGATGGCTGTAGACACTCACTTTTGTAGCTCTTTCCAAACCTCTTCCACACTTATTACATTTGGATTTATCACTCCAGACGTTTTCAGCTAATAGCTCTTTGGGAATCTGTTTTATGACTGTTAAAACTGTTATCTTTTGTTTTTTTCATAGATTCAACTAAAAAAACAAAATGGGAACAGATTATGTCCCTATTTTTCAGGCTGCTAGTAGCAAAGTGCTTTGCTAAGTTGTCTGTTATATATAGTGACAACACTGGTTGGTCTCTATGCATTGCAAAAAAAAACAAAAAACATGTCTTTTGAAAATGGTCAGGTATAAGGAATTGATTGAAAATAAGTGGAAAAGTAGCAAATGTTCAAAGAAAAAACTTTGAAAGGTCTTCAGAAAGCCTGGAGCTCAAGACCACTTAAAAAAAATGTCTGGCTCACTGAAAGCAAAATCTAAAGAAATTAGTGATGGCTCAAGACTTTTGCACAGCACTACAGAAAACTTTGCTGAAGTTTATTAGGCTCTTTAATAAGCAGTTTGCCGAGCAGCTGAATGTGCCTTTACGGATTCAGTGTGATTTTGTGGTGGATGATCCATCATCGTCTCATAATTAATTACTAACTGTAAGTTGAGTTAGCTCGAGCTAGCAAAGGCTTCTCATGGGGTTCTTACAAAGTATGAACAAGTATTTGATTTAATTAGACTTCTGTGATATCCAGGCCTAGATAAATATGGAAATGCTAATACAGTACAATGGTAATACAATATTAGTACAGTACTAATAGTGCATCTTTTCCTGTGTTATAGCAGTAGTAAATTGTATCCACCCAACCGTATTTGGCAGTAATAGTTTTTCAAGCAGACATGGAGACGACATGCAGCCAGGGCAACGTTGTTTAAGCTCTTGGAGCTGATCCGTTGGACAGATTTGGTTGTGTCCCTTCATATTTCCTTCTCTGCTCCATTCATTGTTTACCTGGTCAATAAGCTCGAGCAGCTTATTGGTCAACTAACTCAAAGTACACTTCTCTCTGCCTCACCTTCCTCGTGCCAGGTTTGTCGGGAACAGTTTGTGGCCCTGCACAGCCAGCCAATCCTTCAAGAGCTGTCCAACTTCCTGCTACAGAAATACTGCACTGGTGTCCCGTGAGTTCTGTGTTCTGTGTTCCACAGGAGCACTACTGTGGTTGCTCATGCAGCAAAGTTTTTGTCATACAATATCAACATTTCAGTGAAATATTATGTAATAGCAACTAGTTCATGTTTTCATTCTCAGTTGCACCATCTGCAGTCTGTCCCTCTTTTTCTTTTTGACTTGTTCTTACATAACAAGCCATCACTGTCATGAGCCTCTGTGTGTTTAAGCTACATTTTATTACCTTTAACGATATCTTTACGATTTAGACGAACTGCTGCATATGCATGTTATAAAACTGAAACACAAACATAAGAGGTTATTATATCCTTGGAAAGTCCTGAGATTTTTTTTTTACAGTTGTCTGACATTAGATAGAAAATAATTCTCTCTCCCCATGTTTGTCTTACTGCCCTCCCTCAGGGTGGGTTATGCTCATCATCTGACTGTGTTTTTCTCTCTTTCGAATAATTGGACACCTTTTCCAAAGCCTCCACTTCCCCAGCAGCTCACACCTTCTCTGTCTCTCTTATATTACTGCCATTATTACTGCCCAGTTTCACAAACACATTTTTCATTCTAGGATGTGTCAGAGAAGAGGAAATGTGAAACTACAAAGACATTTCGGTTTGCTTTATTCAGCAAAATATAGAACTAAATTTTTTACTATCAAAAAAAAAGACCCCACTCGCTGTGGTTTTTATGCACAAACTGAGAGTACGAAGTTGCTCTTACACTGATCTGCAGAATGACTAGCATTTTTAGATTAGCATTTTTAATATGACGTCCAGGTGTGAGCTACCTGCAGGGAATTTCATTTGAAAGAGGGCTGAAACGCCAAAAGAGTCGACTCTGGAAGACTTTATACTTCTACAGAGACAAAAGCACATTTTTCTTGGAGTTAACGTTATTACTCTTCTCTTTGTAACAGGATTGAAGCCAAGAGCAAAAAGTACCAGGAATATAGAAGGCTGCTGGTGCTGCTGGCCAAAGTGCCCCAGACAGGTCAGTTTGAATGAGGCTGTGCAGCTCCCAAACACCTGGGCTTGATGGAGTGTTTACAAGGACAGGGTACAGGGTGATGGGGCTTGTTTCCTAATTGGTTAGAAGAGAACTTGTACAAGTATGCCCTAAAGCTTTGTTTGAGGTTAGCAGAAGGGCGTAGTGATGGACTGTATGAACTGGCTTCATCCGCAACTTTGTATTTTCCATCTTGTTTTATAGTTTCTAATTGTTGTTGTATGTTGTTCATAGGGATGCCACCTGTCAGTAGTTGGCCATCGAGCCTTATGCGCTCCCAGATGAGACTATTCTACATTTTAAACAATAAATAAAAAGCAACAGTAAAAATAACCTTATGTCATTGTGTGTTGTAACCATGTCTGTCTGCATGGCCACCAGCAGGTCCAGGTTCCTCCCTTTACCTTTGATGTCATTTGTGCTTCTGTCCATTGTCCTGCTAAGTGGAGGTAGTGCACAGAGGCAGTGTCTCGCACTCTCTGTCTGTCAGGTGGACGCAGGCTTTGCTGTTATGTAACCTCTTGCTCCATCTGTACGCTTACGATCTGCTTGGCACTGACAGCTGGGTTGTACCAATTGATTGCTGTTAATTGTGTCCCTCCTCTGCATAATCAGCTTATGTGGCTGAGACTGGTCAGGTGTGCACATCAGGGGTGTTTGTGCACGCGTATGTGTTCCTGGATGCCTGCTGTTCTCATGTCAATAGCAGACCCACTGAATGTGAGTTATAATCTCTGCTATAAAGGACCCCACATTTATTATTATTTGGTTTCAATGTTTGCAATGCGGAGCATCAGTTGATCAGGTGCATCTACATCTATAGCTTTAGGGGTTTAAAATCGGCTGGAGAGAGCACTCGATAACCTGTGAATGTTTTAACAGCTGGAGTCTGACTTTGGGGATAAGAGATTAGCTGTCTGTTAGAACAGTGAAGGCTGTCAGCTATTCTGTGTGTGTGTTTATGTGTGTGTATTGGACTTACTTTGTACTCTTTTACTACAAAAGTTGCATTTTGGGAACACTAAAATTGATGTTTTCATACATCGATGCAGCATCTGTGGCAGACTTTTTGTCATCATGGTCGACCTTCTCAGTCTCACAAGAAAAAACGGATGTTTGCGTGTCTGCTAAGAGAGTAGCAGATATCCAAACATGAATTATGAATGAATGAACAAAAATTGTATTGGTATACTTAGTTGCACCTTTCTGCAGTCTGTCCCTCTTTTTCTTTTTGGTTTGTTCTTACATAACCAGCCGTCACTGTCACGCGTCTCTGTGTGTTTGTGCTGAATTTTATTACCTTTAAAGATATCTTTGTGATTTAGATGAAATCTACCACATCAGTATCAGTACAAGCTAAAATTCTGTTTTGACAAGTACCAACACATGTATTGGTCGGTTAGTTAGTATATTAACTTGATGTCACCGTGTTCTAGCTATAATAAGCCCTTTCATGTTTTGTGTCCTTTCCTCAATAATTTATACTGCAGCTTCTGCTGATGTACCTGCTGTCAGAGAGGCAGAGAGCACAAGGCTAAGCACAGAGTGCAGGACAGGACCTCATTCAGAGCTAAAATTAGCATTCAAGTGGTAATGGAAAATTTGCTTGTGCTCAGTAACTAGCTCTAATTTGAAAATTATAGTTCCACTTAAAAGAATAAATTTCTCCCCTTGGTCTGTGGCATAACGGTTGTAGCTTGGTCTTTGAATACATTTAAACCAAGAGATTCAATTTAATTGTAATCATAGATTTTTTTCAATTTGGTCACAAACAGGCCCATAAAAATCTAAAACCTTTATATGGTTTAACTTTGGCCAATCTGCTCTTCAGGAACATCTCCTCAGGCATGGCCATGTGCCTTTCAGCAGCTGCTGATTTTTGGGTTACTCACTGGAAGAGATCGCTCGCACTGCGCACTCAGCATTTTCACCGCGGCCCTCAAACTCGTGCAGACAGCAACATAATGTTCACTCATTACCCGGACTGCTGGCCAGATATGCCTGCCTGTCTTTAGGCACTTCCTGAAAATGAAAATCAAGGTGAAGAGAAGTTTTAATACACTGGAGGAGATCCAGCAGGCAGTTCAAAGGCGCAGGTACAAAGGGACATAATGAGACTTGAACGGAGTGATCTAAAAATAGCACCTGCACTAAAAACAAGAGGATGATCTTGAACAGGAGATGTGATATCCCATGCTGCATTTAAAGTGTTTCTGTGGAAGCTAGCTCCATGAAAATAATTCGATTAGAGATGTTGCTGGTTTCTGCACATTTATGTTGTTTTATTTAATAATGTAAGAAATTCAATTCAGTTCAATTTTATTTATATAGCGCCAAATCACAACAGTGGCAACAGTGGGAAGGAAAAACTCCCTTTTAACAGGAACAAACCTCCAGCAGGACCAGGCTCAGGGAGGGGCAGTTATCTGGGGGTGAGGGGAGGGAGACAGGACAAAAGACTTGCTGTGAAATAGAGCCGGAGATTAACAATGATTAATTGCAGAGTGGTGTATAAACACAGAATGAAAAGAGGTCAATGAAGAAGAAACACCAGTGCATCATGGGAAGCCCCCAGCAGCCTAGGCCTATTGCAGCATAACTAAGGGAGGGTTCAAGGTCACCTGATCCAGCCCTAACTATATAAGCTGCATCAAAAAGGAAAGTTTTAAGCCTAATCTGAAAAGTAGAGAGGGTGTCTGTCTCCTGAATCCAAACTGGGAGCCGGTTCCAGAGTTTCCTGAAAGCTGAAGGCTCTGCCTCCCATTCTACTTTTATCCAGTCTCTTTTATTTTAAAGTGTTTAGTCAGTGTTACACTAACTGTTTTTTGCCAAATGTAGCTATGCTATGTAGTACTTATTGGTTTTGTTTGTGTTTTTATGTAGGTCATATCATTTGTATAACTACTGTCCAGTAACTAGATCTGCTCTGACACATTGCATCCTGCCTCTCCAGGTGATTTTGATCTCCAGCGGGTGAAAGAATCCACTTATTTCTTCAGCTGAGAGGTTCGTGAGGCCGAGCAAGTAGAAAGAGATGAGTGGAATTGACAGAGTGCAGCAGGGAGGCTGCAGGCTCCAGGGTCCCCACCGGCTTTGTCTACCACAGACATGAGGACATTGATCCAGCTGCACCCCGCCAGCCTCCTGGTCCTCAGCCTGGCTGGAGCTGCTGGAAGCGTTCACAGTGAACTCACCTGATTAACTGACTAGCAGGCTGATGAAAAAATGGTGGGATACTCATCGATGTGAAAAATGAGGGAAACAGCGTTGGATAGGAATGCAAAGACTTCAGTCACTGAAAAGTACCTCTTAACAGACTTTTTGAGCAAATTCAGATTTCTGTCTGCGTGCGTGTGTGTGTGTGTGTGTGTGTGTTATTTTCATGATGTAAAGCTCTCTACTGAGCACTGATCTGCCTCTGCAACTATTCCACCTCATCATCAACCCCGTGTCTGAGTGAATGTCAGGATGCTGTCTGACGAATGGCCGAAACATTTCATCTCCTTCTGAGGACATTTAAAGAAGAGACATTTCAAAGCAGCGCTTTACTGAAAAAAAGGGTTATAAAGGACACAGAGAACAAGATATGGACGGATGAGTCAGGGTCTCTGAGAGGAACCCACAATATTCTGACCTTCTTGGAGTAACTAAGGACAGTTGCCCTAAAATAAATGTATTTCTTAAAATGTCTCATTACTCATTTGAAACTTCAGAGAAATGGTTGGTATTCTTAGTGTGCTTAAACAGGACGAATCAGATAGCCTGTTATTTAATCGTATCTGCATATTTCAATCCTATTGTGTAGATCGTGAGATGAAGGCCTCCTTTTAGATGTACCACAAAGGGTTTGCAGGCTTCACTAATCAACTCAGATCTTATTTTTCTGGGCCAGTGCCACATCTCGAAGTAAAAATAGCAGAAGTGCTATCTGATCATTGCTGGAAACGTTACAGCACTTCCAGACAAAAGGTGCCGTCGATGTTCAAAGGCAAATGTAGGCTCAGCCAAACAAAGCTGGCTGAGCTGCAGTGTAATGAAATGGAAATGATCTTTGAGGGGACATAAATCGCGTGTGCCACTTGGACTGCGGGTTTTTTGCATGTGATGTGTATGTCCGCGTACACAAAGAGATTCTTCTCGTGTTTTGTTATGTGCATGAGACGTGACTTTGATCAATTAATTTTTCAGGGTACAAAAATTATAAATATTTTTATATAAAAATCAAATCTAGATTTGACTGTTTTAATTTTTATTGTGCTTTTTGGGATGACCATTAATGTTGGCGGCAACATTAATGTGGTGGCAGGTGCTGTCAAATACTGTAAGAAAAGATATGTGTTAGATATAAGCTAATAATATATCTAATATCTATGGTTCTCAGACTGTGGGCTGCAGAGTCACTGCAGGTAGGATGTAGAAAATAAGCATTGAAATTAGGTTGAATAAAATTTTTCGGGGCAAATGATGCTATTTTTCTTTATTTTCCTAAATAGCCTTTTTCCCCATTAATGATTTGGGACTTGGGGAATATCAGAAAAAGGTTGAAAAACAGCGAGGAAAAAAAAAGGTTTGTCATTTTGAGAAATGAGCATGTTTGCTGTCTTGTATAAGGACTTTAAACTAAGCTAACCACCTGGTGGTGTTAGCTTTATATTTGACACACAGGTCTGAGACTGATGCTGACCTTCTCATGCACGGGACCTTCATAGGTTCTGCGGTGGAGGTTGCCATCATCTTTTTATAATCACCACACCTTAAGAAGAAAAGCGAAATCTACAGTACTGTGCAACAGACTTGAGCCTCGACTTGTTTTTTAAACTTGATTAATAAAACAGATCTAATAGTTTGACTTTAATCTTAACCCGCCACACACTGAACCAAGCAACGGTCTCCTTTCAGCAGGCGTCATCCCGGAGCCGCCTCTCCTTTGCCTTCAATCTTCTGACTGGTTTTCAAGGACAGAGCTCTCTCCCGTTAAGTGCTCTCAGGACCACACGCACTTAATACATATTGTGTTTCACAACACGGCTGCCTGAAAAAAAAGTGTTACTTGATCTGAGTTCAACACCAAGGAGTGGTCATGGATGGATGCATGAATGAGTGTCTCACACCAGATGCCTGAGCAGGATGTCTGAGTATGATAACATGTTCCACCATTTGGGGGTTATAACTTTAACAGGTTATTGCAGTGGGGGAGGTCGAGGAACAGATATCTGTTTTTGCTGGGAGGAGGTGTGCTGCTGGGCAGACTGTGGATGACTTTGGCTGAGGCAGCACACGGGATATTGATATTACAGCTGATGTGCGGCTTGATGGGCCTGTCACATCGTCTCTGGGGTGATTCCCTGGATGTTTCCCGTTAGATCCTCAGAGCTCCACTGGTCAAACCGGCACTAATGGAACAAGGCTTGCAGCAGGAAATAGTCAGGTAGCTTCCTTTACAGGCCATCTCCAGAGATGAACATGTCATGCTGAGGATGTTTTTGTGAGAAATATAGATTGCAAGCAGAGGTTGGCAAACCCTGCACATGAAGGCATCTCTATAGAATTTAAAGGGCATAGTCTTGGACCTCATTTCATAGAGTTAAACAAACCTCTGCTACCATAAATCTGCTTTTTGACTGATTATGATTGATATCAAGTCTCAGAACATGCATCTAATATAAGATTAGTTTATCATAATGCTTCAGCCACACGCTGAATGCCGTCAGTAAGGGTTTAAATAACGTGAATGTTTCGTGGGCTGTAATTCAAAACATCTTGGAATTTATCACAATTTAATTGTGATAAGTGCTGCTGTTTAGTTGCGATTCCTTCTCGACCTTCTAGAATATTTTTCATTATTATAAAAACAGTTTAATTTTCCTGAAAGTTAAAAGCAAGCAGTATCAATCTCAGTGATTAAATCAGCTTTCTTCGTTCAAAAACATGGCATAAAGTCCTCTGGGCTTGGGATCATTGTGCTGTTGAATGACTCAGTTTCAGCCGAGCTTTAGCTGTCGGAAAGACATTAGACTCTAGAATATTTGGGTATACAGAAAAGTTCGTGGCCGACTCAATGACTGCATCGTGCCCAGGTCCAGGTGGCTGCACAACAAGCCCAAATCATCCCCTCTCCACCACCGTGTTTGACAGTTGGTATCAGGTGTTTGTGCTGATATGCTGTGTTTGGGTTTCACCACTGTGCATTTATGGCCAAATAATTCAAACGTCTCCACTTTGTGCCAGAGGTCCTGTGGCTTGTTGTGATGGAGCTTTGCTACCATCTTCTTTTTTGGAGAACAGAGGCTCTCTGCTGGCAGTCTTTCAGAATAAGCCACACTCGATCAGGTTTTCTCTGAATTATGCTGTCACAAACTTTAACATTAATTTGTGCAAACTGAGGCCTGTAGAGCCTGAGACGGTGCCTTCCATATGATGCATATGATGCACATATTGTACAAGTGAAACATTTGACAGCGGAGCTCTATAGGCCAACAGGTCTCTTTTTCATTTATATTTAACACGGCCTCCCAAATGGTATGGAGATGGGACGGTATTTGTGAATGTGATGAGTTACTGTGGTTTGTTTTCTGCAGCAGATGTGAGTTAAGTGGGGACTCTAAATTGGTGATAAGTGTAAAAGTGACTGTCTGTATTAGTGTGATAAAGTGAGGGCCTGTGCACAGTGTTCCCCTGTCTCACACTAAGCATCCTGGGATAGTGTCCAACCCACCATGGCCAGAAATAGAATTAATATACATAGACGGGTTTGCTGACATGGTGCTATGTGAATGTACCATATGTCACTGCATGTAGAAGCGCCGGAACACGAAAGTGCATCACATCAGATGTTAGCACAGGGCTGCTGCAAAGCTCTTTATTCCAGCGGCAGCATCATCAGAGAGTAGACACTATAGAAGTGTTGGTCGCTATCTGGAAGGCATGCCAGAACTTGAAGCCACTCTTCGATATCCGCACCACTCACTCTCACCGAGAGGACTTTGATTTCCTTGCCAGGCTCCTGGGCTCTCCTCATCTATCTCCCAGCACTCAGCAGCACTGGCAGGGGAGCACACTGTACAGACAGCCCTTGTGGGAGCAAACGGGGTCGTAGCTCTATGACAGCAGGGGAAAGGAAGCAGAAGGCAGTGCAGTGGCGGGGGTGTGGGCGCACTGCTGTTTGGGAGACGGGTGGTACAATATTGGCAGGTGCGTGTCAGGTATGTTAGTGTGAGTTGGGCTGACCTTTATTCTGACTGATTGGTAGTGACGCATAATTAACAAACATCAATTTTCCTGTAAATTACAGATGAAAAGCAGTATACCCTTTGAGGCTTCTTTAATCATCTGCATGTCAACCTCTAAGTGGCAAACTCGCACAATAAGTGTGAAGCCTATTAAATTCCCCCTTTGGAGACCATCTGTCTCAACAGTGCAGGGAAAACTGTGGCTCTTAAACTGGCACTCCAAAAATGTCCTAGCAAGGACATCTAGATGTGGAAACTTAAAGGATTCTTTGAAAGAAAGTTGTTTTTTGTTTTTTTTACTCATTCAACACATTTTATTATTTTAGAATATTATTTTAGCAAGAAACAATGTGAAAGCAAGACCCAACTTTATTGTATTTATTTATTTACTTTAAACAACTGGATATTTTGTTATTCTTCAGTTTCTCAATTTTTTTGTACTCAAATGGTACAATAAGAAAAAATAATGATTTTAAAATGAAATTAAAGCTAGTGCTTGCTAAAAAAAAAATGCACACAGTATACAAGTAATTGCTAATTTATGTGCTATATTCATTCATATTGACTGTGTAGAGTAGATAGATGCTGCCACCATTAATTAATTAAACCTAATGGGTTGTCGGCAATCATTTTGAAACTGTAGTTCACATAATCTTCACACAAACCAGACAAAAAAATTCAACCTGTGGCAACATTTTAAAAGTAGCTCAGCTCAGACTAACCTAGTGGCAACATATGGGCCCCTGATCCACGGGTGAACAATGGCAGGTGGGTCATCCCAGCTTGGCGTGAGTAAAGACGGATACATAATGCTTGTTTTGTTTTGTTTTTTGGTGGTGGTGGGCACATCAGTTTGTGTTAATATCTTAGCCATGTTTGCTAATGAATCCAGAGTATTTACATCACACTTTCCCTGATCCTTTGCAACCTTTAGCTCGTGGAAACAAGAACGTGTCCACCTGGGACTTGAACTTTAATTTTGACATTATTGTTGTCTTTGGTTAATAATCGTGATTAAATTGCATTAAGAGTTTTCCATTCCTATTCCAAATGTTTATCCAGATCAGAGCCATGGTAGGAAAAGGTCAAGCAAAGCAGCTGGGTAAGTTTTCCTTTGCAACTGCTCAAGGTCCTCTCAGGAGGTCCTATGATTTTATGATATATGGTACATATTTATCAGAAACAAATGCATAGAAATGTGGAAAATGGTCACTGTAGATGGAAAAAAACATTAGAGAGGAAAAATAATGTGGAGGAGCACAGTGCAGGAAGTAAGTGCTGGAGTAAGTTGGAGTACAGTCTGTATTGTGTGGAATAAATACTTCATACTAAATAACGTCTTGCATAATTATCAGGAATGGGTTATTCACTAAAACAGAAATGTATAAT
This sequence comes from Cichlasoma orientale, assembly GCA_034780415.1. NCBI lineage: Eukaryota > Metazoa > Chordata > Actinopteri > Cichliformes > Cichlidae > Cichlasoma > Cichlasoma orientale. The sequence continues at coordinate 13,678 of JAVDPK010002988.1, forward strand.
AGTGCAAAAGTAAATATTTGGGCCAGTAAATGTGCCTCTACTGGTCATTGGTCAACATGTGGCTCAGAATGCCACTAAATCAGCTTACAAAACAGATATTAAATCTGTTAAAACACCACTTTATGTAGTTGATGATATTTTCAGATCATAACCTTTATTTGAACTGCAAGTGATGACCATATTTTCAACATAAAATCACTTTTACAGGATCTCCTGGACAGATTTCTTGCTAAAAAAAATACCAAATGTTAAGATCTCTGTACATGACATTCTTATATATGTAAGATGTCTCTGTGGTTATTTGGGCCATGCATACTTCCACATACAACCTGGATTCGTCATCAGTTTTTCAGACCAGCGTGTAGCCAGGAAGGCAGACGGAAGTGCAGTAGGAATCAATAACCCCAAGGTTCGTGTAAATTATTGATAGTTCCCAACACCCAGAAGGAATGTCCTGGGTTGAGTGGCATTAAATGGACTAATAAACATCACATTTCTGTACAGAAGTCATAACCAGTTGTATTTCTAAAATACCAGCTGCATTTGAACAAAAGCTTTTTAACTCACACGTGAAATATTGCAGTATATTTGACGTAAACAAACAATAACAACTTGGTCAAATGAAAAATTGCTTAATGACAGAGAGCAGAGGCATTCATCTAATGCCTTTACTGTATTAAGAAGTTCTGATTCTATTATTATGCACAATTACTGACTCATCATGTTTGTGCTTTTCCAACATGCTAACCAAAAATAAATCACCTAAACATGAGGCAGTGGAATCACACTGTATTCAAATACAATTTATTGGTTTAACTCTGTAGTGGGATATATGTGACAGTGACGTTTGCATTGTGAGGAGCTTGCATTTTTACAGCCACACACAAAGAATATAGTACATGTATGTGTAAACTACGATATTTGCTAGGCACTAGGTATGCACAGTACATGTTATGGGATATGACAACTGCAGAGTGGCTCAATGAAAGAACATCAGGTCCCTGACTCAGAAACGCCTGTACTGCACTGTTGATTTTTCTTAAAGTGACGGCTTGAGATTGTCGGTTTGCTTCAAGGGAGTTCCCGGCAAAGAGGTTGTCTACATGTGTCTGTAGATTTAAGGTATTGATAGGCTGTTGGTATTGGCTTTGTACTGAGTCATATTGTAATATTGAAGGTTGTTTCACTGACAAGTCAGGGATCTGAGAACATGGAAACAAATAATAAATAAATACATACTGAATCATATCGCACCACATCCCATAAAACACAGAAACAGCCGGTATAAAAATTGCATCATATATTTTTTTTCTAGTTGCTATTGGTCAATAAGAGTGAACTAATCCAAACTCATTAGTATAGTTGTACATTTGTGATAATGTCGACGACACAGAATCACATCCCCGCTCAGTTCAAATGAACAGCCCTTGTAGGTAAACATTTTAAACACTCTGATTCACCATGCTTTGCTCCCACTGATGAACTCAGATATGTTAGACTAAAAACTGGAATGGTAGATACTGTAGTTTAACTTCGGAGACGCACTGAAGATGAGAAAAATGAGGCTCTATGAAGAAAGCACACAAATAAGCAAATGCAGATGCTACTGTTGCTGTTTCCGCTGCCGTGCGTGCGTGCCTGTGTGTGTGGCACAGATGTCTTACAAAAGCCTTGAGCGTGTACTGAAAAAATTGAACAGCTGAGTTGCTGTAGCATTTACATAACACTAAACATGTTTGTAAAGTTGCAAACAGAAGTAAAAATAAAAAAAGTGCATTTACAGAATTGCGGGCAACACGCTATTGATGTTTCAGTGGTAATGGCGATGAAGGGGAAAAATAACCCTAAATTGAACTGGTGAAAGAACCAGGTTTTGCAAATTGATCGGGATGTGAGATTACAAAAATAACCTAACAAATAAATCACAAACAGTAGAAGAAACCATGCAGACCTCACAGCAACTGGCACAAGAATATATATACAAACTCTGGGTGGTAACTGTGAGTGACTGTAGAAAAACATTTTTTCTCCCTTTAATTATTATGTTCAAGTAATATCAGCTCATACCAGATGATAATATGCATTCTGTCAGAGATTACAAAGAGATTCTTTTTTCAAACTTTATATATATATATATATATCAGATCTACATTTACAGTAAACTAGGTTATATAAATAAGTAGTCTGGTTTACATGATGCACACTATGTTTACACATAGAAATACCATGTCTGTCAAGTTATTTTTAGTGAGCAGTAAGCATGGTTTAAATCCATCTGCTTCCAAAGACAGCTGTTAAACAAATTCTCTGTAAAGTTTGGGAACTCACTCTAAAATATTGCATCTTCGTTAACACCTCGAGGACAGAACATCATCTGCATACGGTGGAGCATTCACTCCATTTCAAACAGTTATTGCTTCTTGTGATAAACATCACGTTCAGACAATAAGACTGGATGAGTTGTCTGATTTTTATGCTAAATCACTGTGAGGTTTGCATACAAAAAAACTGCAATCTTTGGAACTTTGGTTTCACTGTTTTCATGCTTAATTCAAACATGGGGTTTATTTATAATCATTGAGCCTGATCTAGTAATATCTTGTGATATGAGTTAAGGTATTGACTCCAACCATTGTTGCACTCAGTCTGGTTTACTCTCTCTGTTACACTATCATCCTCTACTCTGTGCTTTCCACTGAAGTAAAAATATCTATAAACTAATTTAGTCACAAAATGCATTTCCTGTCCTAACAGAGCGCCTCCAGGACACAATCTGAAGTTCAGCAAAATACCATTCTCATAACAAGCCTCTATTAATTATTTTGGAGTACTTAATAGGTTCCATGGGGCATAATTTGGGGATAAAACAAAAACACAACAGACCTCAAAAACACTATACAAAAATACTTGTAAACCTTGAACTTTGTCCCGTTCAGAACTCTCAAGGTGGATAACAATGCCCGAACTGAAACTAAACAAAATGAATGCAAAAATGATCATAGGAGAGGAACTCATTATTGGCACTGTATAATGAAATCCAATTGAAGGAGAATAATAACAGTCCCAAACAGACCCGGGGGATTCCAATTTCCACACTCATTACCCAGTAATGGTTCAGGCATTAGTGAGATGAGGTGAATAGAATATCAGGTCCAGGAGAAAAGGTTCCCTTCCTAATGCTTTTGGACACAAATTGCCAGAATTCCGTGACCTCTTATTGAAGCCTTAATAACAGAGGCACACTGCAATATACATCCTGCAAAGGAACAGCACTCTCCTTGGCTGTGGACCAAAACTGTAGAGTTAACAGTAGCACTGAGCTTCGCAGGAGTATCATTATCGGTGTGAATTGGCTTTGGCATAGTGACATATTGCCCAAACTGCAGCTAAAGGAAAGTGGGATTAGGGGTTGGGAAAAGAATGAATTTACATTTTGATGAGAGAATTTACATTTTAACTATAAAAATTGTTTTAATTGGCTGGCAGTGAATTACAATTTATAAGGTAGAACAGAATATTTCCACAATTGTGGGTTATTACCACTCACATGACTACGGTCCATAAACCCATACTTCAGTACGTGTGTTCGTGAAGTTTAGGTCCTCTACCAGAGGCTATATATATATATATATATATATATATATATATATATATATATATATATATATATGTCT
>JAVDPK010002988.1:17451-29496 GCA_034780415.1 Cichlasoma orientale
TATATATATATGTCTCCTTGTGATCTACTTATATGATGGACTTAAAGCTGCATCAATCAGTTTGTAGCCACTTGGGGGCAGGAGTCTGATGTCACTTACCTTAAAAAATTGCTCACACAAGCAACATTATTATTGCATCACAGTACTTTTCTGGGCCCCTAGTTAACTCTCGTTTGGTCTCAGTAAGATCATAAAAACTATTTATCAGCTAGTTGCTGTATTTGTCTCTCTGTAGTTGCTACTGTGCAGGTTTAGTGTGTTTCAATATTAATTAGTGCTGGAAAAAAGGTAAACAGTACCACAAACTTGCCGGTGTTAAAAAAAAATGGCTGAAAGAGGGTCAAAAACTCCACAGAGATGCAGATTGAGATCATTAGATTCACTGTTAATTTAAAATACAATGAAGAATGCAGCTTTAAATAAAACAAACAGGCCGATGTGCACTTTGGAAATCAGTGGCTTGGCTTAAAGAAACAAAACAACTGTAATTTCAGCATTGAGGATATTAACTGTGATCTGACATGTCTTGGGCTTACATATTTATTTGAGTTATGGACTATCATATCTTATTACTCTGGTTTATAAATCCACTTTGAGTCAAAGTAGACTCCTTTTGCCTCGTATTTTTAAACATCATCTGTCTTAATATCATCCAATTTTGTTTTTAAAAAATTGAAACAGAAAAATGTTGCTCAAACATAGCAGTAACATCCCATTAAAGTGCCAGTTTCTGATACCTAAACCACTTCCCTGGACTTCTTTAATTCCCATCGGACCCTAAGTTTGCATAAAATGAGGCAACGAAGAGGACAGTGAAGCAAATCGCCCATATGTTGTTGATTATGTTGTGAAATAAAAATGCTACTGTACCATTACCAATCTGCAACTAGTACTTCTGTGAGTAGAAACATCTCAATGCTGCAGTGTTAAAAGTCACCGTACAGACTTTATGTTAGAATGATCGCTTCTCAGTTTCTCTGCATCTCATTCGACATTCATACAATCGGATAGTCAAACTGGAGTAAAGAGAAGAAGAATTGATGGAGGGGGAACAGAAATCCCTCCATGTTCCTGCAGTCAAGACCCTTGTTGAGTCACTCTCCTAGAAGTGTTTAATTATGTTCACAAGTTTGAGGATAGCCTGGATCGGACTTTGATGTGGTCTGTCTCAGGAAGGCTCACAATAGAGTCCTTCTTGGGTAGTCCTGATTCTCCCAGACCAGTTCCCACTCCTCCTACTGCTACCCCTGTGCCAGATGCAAAACCATGAAGAGAACCAGGAAGGGATGCTACGGGGAAGGCCCCAACAGACATTTGGTGTGGGAGAACCACCCTATGTGGTATAGCGCTCCGGATGCCTGCGTGACCCAATGGGGTCTGAGGGGGCTCAATCGAAGTGGAAGAGACTCGTGTAGACTGGGGTGGACTAGGGACACTTGGTTGTGCCACCTCGTGAGGCAGTGAGGGCTGAGAAGCTGACAGTGCCCTGGCATCTTGGCTCAGACTTCCCATTTGCAAGGAATGGGTGCTCTTATGTGTGCTGGGCCTGTGTATAGGGCTGGCTATGTGCTGCTGGACTAGAGAAAGCTGCGAGCCTGAGGTGGGACCAGCCATGGCACTGGATCCATACTGGAATGATCGCCCACCAGTTGCAAGTGGGCTCTGAACAGGGCTGGACAGGACCGGAGCAAAGGCACCAGAAACAAGGAGTTGAGACTGTAGTGGAGAGGCTGAGACAGGACTTGGTACATTTTGCATCACCTGAAATCTCCTCATCACCCTGGGAGACTGCAGGTTCCCTACTCCCACAGAGTTTCCTTGCATTGGGGGACAAAAATTCATGGCTACAGCCTGCTGCAGAGTGGCAACTGCTGAATTTTGGGGCTGGATGGAGGAACTCAGAGGAGTAAAGATCCCACCGGGCAGAGGAGGTGTCACGGACATGGCCCGCGGGCGTGGCACATCCACCTGTTGAACCATCTCTCGATCATATTTAACTATCTCCTGGATCATTTCATTCTCACGATTGTTGAAAACGCCTGAGTTGAGATCATGCTGAACTTTGTGCATCAGGATTGAGTTCTTCTTGCCTGTAAAGACATGGAAAAAGGAAATAGCAGTGTTGCTGAAGCAAATGCAAACAGTGGGGGAAAAAAATCTTTAATAACATTAATTATTAACAATATGCTAAACAGAAAAAAAAACAGCTTTATCCTTTACACATGGCCTTAATCTAGCCCTCAGCATGACAGATATACTGCCTGTATGTATTTTTCTGCAAACATGAAATCCAACACTAACATAGTGGTTTCCTGTTGTAGGTGTAGGCAGCCATTATTTTTGCTGTCACCTCTCTGCGTATGATGTAAGAACATGTTCATTGATAAAATGCTTCCTCTGGAACTCTGCATGTACAGGAGAAAACACTATTTACTTCATTGCAATTCTAACTGTAATCTGTGCAGCCATGACAGCTATTGCAACTCACTATTAACTCGACAGCTTACCAGTAAACCGCAGCAACTGGTGCATCTATTGCTAAATTTGATGGTTGCATGCGTTGGCAAACTACAAGCAAGAGATTAGTGAAACCGTTTGAGGAAGAAGTCTATGCCCCACTTAATATGACACTGGGACTCTAGCCCTGACCACCACTGAGGAAGGCGCACTTGTGTTTACTGCCAGATGCTGACCAGCCGCATGCCCTCCTGGAGATGATAGAACCAGATCCAAATTAGGAAGCCAATCAACAGAACCTAAGCTGCCAGCAGTGCACTGGGTCTGGTCTTGCCAGCTCAAAGCACAGCTGGATGCAATGCTGGATGAGCGGCCCCAATTTCAGAAGCAGTTGCACAGCTGACTCGAGGCCTTTCCTCATCATCATCTCAGCTGTGAGTGTGGTGGCCAAAAAACACACACTTGAGCAAGTAATGTGTGATCTGCTGCCTTAGCAGTGTAGTTGGTGAAGTAAAAAAAAACAGCCACATGATGTATCAGACGCTAAAATCAGTACTTTAGAATCCCCAGCTGCAGTCTCCACAGACACTTCAACAAAAATACAATACAAGAAAAGATACAATATGTGCACTCTGATCTACAGCAACATGGAATGTACAGGCCATGCAGTATACATCAAGGAGTTAGGAGCCATCCCGACATGCACCAGTTCACTCCTTAATTCAGTTGTCTATGATTTATATCACTTTAAAACATTAACCCGTTTTATGTGATCTCAGACTGCAAATCAGAAACGCACTGCTTCCTATAAGCAAAACTTAAAAGCACTTGGGAGTAAAACAGTGAACCAGTTGGAATTACAAAGGAAGATTTGCAGGAGGCGCTATGATGTATGTCACTGACGAGTCCTAAAAGAAAATATCTGCAAAGACAGAGTAATTCAAGTGAAAGCAGGTGTGCATTTCAGCAGAGGGCCCATCCAGGGTCACAGTGCTACTGTAGAGAAGAGCGTAATGGGATCACACAAGTTCAAACCCACCACTGTCAAGCAAGTAAGATGACTGTGTCAGAGACTATTGTGTTTGATACCCGCTGAGTGCCGAGTACCTTCCCTCTGATGTGATGCCCAGACAGGCTAATAGTCAGTAAACAGAGCAAGCTCTCTCCTTAATAATGACACCCATTCACATGTGAGGAGAAGGCAACTAATGGTGAGACGAACTGAACAAACCTTCAACATGTCAGCTTTCAATGAGAAAAGTAGAAAGTTCGTTGCAGGTGAGCATTAGATACCATTGAAACAGGAGGCAATGAAGTATGAGAGGAAAAGATGGATGCTGTGATGTGTTGCTGCAGGGATTGGAGGTTGAGACCAAAAACAGGATTCTGGCAGCTTGCTGGCCTTCTTAGCAAAATCCAGATGATCCAACATCTGTTCCTTAGTAACAAAGAGAGACTCACAGGAGACGGGGCATGCGGAGATGTTTGTGCGTTCATATGGAAACTTCAGTAGTCTATATGACTTTTGTAGCATTGCAGCCAGCTTGGTTTGCCAGTGCAGAAGGCAGTCTAAAAAGCTAGATACAAAGCTAGCTTATCAGTAAGCGCACAGCCCGAAACCTACCGTACATCACAGACAAAGACAAGCAAAGCCACAACCAGCTGCTGAGCCAGAAGGAGAACGTGAGGGGGAGACTGATGATGATTTGGTGACTCGTACCTTACCAGCATGATGCATTTGCTGCATGTGTGGAATAAAGACACTTACAGTTTGGCAATTTAATGGTGGGAGGGCGGGGTGATTATGCAAATTTGCACTAGGTGGAGTTTATAGAGGTGAAAATAGATCTACAAAGGTTGAATATATTTAAACCTCTGCAGTTTTGCTTGATGCTGTGTAGCAGAAGCCTGTCTGCCCAGACTGACCCAGATTGACTGTAAGGTGTTGGCAGCCTGTCCGCATTTATAAATTAGGTGGCAGTTAATTGCAAACCATCACCAATCTGTGTGAGAGTGATTGTGATCAAACGTGGTCACCCAGAGGTTGAGGGTGTTGCGTGCTCAACCTCCAGGCGACCGTTCGGTCACTGCAGCTACCTGCGATCGGTTTCTGAATGTGAAAAAATACAATGCATTCACCAGGTAATGACCAATTTTTCCTAGTCCAAAGGAGATGCTGTCCTACTTTTCTCTAGTTTGACTGAGTCATTAAGGGATGAAAATTCTCATAGATAGGGAAAACGGGAAGAAGGCCAACAACCACCTGACTGTGTTCTTGATTGGGGTTATCATGCCTTTGAAGAAGCTGATACTGCAAGCCGGAGCTGCCTCATTTGCAGACTTCAGAGATAAACCACAGACAACTGTTTCCACAACAATACCATTACCAAGTAACACCTCCATCCACTCTTAATTTAATGCCGCTAGAGCTTGTTTTACTGGCCAATGAATTGCAGAGAATAAAAACACATACACACATTGTTTTTTTCTTTTCTTTTTTCTGAGAATGACAGTTGAGAAAGCCAATTAAAAGAGTTCATCCTTAGTGACTAGCGTGCATCAAGTATGGATGGAGCCCAGTGGGAATGTTGGGCTGGAGGTTCGGTCTTAAAGCAGACAATCCAAGCCGCTCTTCAAGCTGCCTGATTGAAGGCTGCTCATGTGTGGAACCTGGCTGCTATGGCAACAGCTGGCAGGTGGCAGATGCAGGTCCTTGTGAATGTAAGAGGCGGGGTCATGTGATGGGGGATGCAACATTAGCTGCACAGCTGATGTTGGGGGGGGGGGGCATGATGGAAGGTGGGAAGTTGTTTTTAATGTGAAGGGAAATATAAACTGTCAATCAGCATTCAGTGAGCACATCTTTGTTTGTTTGTTTTTTGTTTTGTTTTTTACATTCACCCCAATCAGACAGTCACCGCTGAGCAATCATTGAAGAAATCAGTATGACACATTTCAAGTAAAGTAAAACTATTAAATAGCTCTTTCTTCTCAAAATAGCAAATATCCACCAAACGTATTAAACTGCACTGAAGCAACTGAACTCTGCGAACCTAATGAGACACATATTCACCTTTGATTTATTTCCTCAACGCTACACCACACACAGTCCTTGTTAGGACCATTCATAGAGTACATCACAGCTATCAGACAGCGCAGTGTTTTGACAGAGACGTCACAGTAATGAATGAGTATGTTTTCCTTATGCTTCACTTCATCTTGTGAATGACTCATAGGCTCATGAAGACAGCACGCGTGTGGCGTAATTATCCAAGACTAAATCTCTTTCCATAAGTCACGTCAAAATAAATATATTTTTTCTGATTATTGCTCGGTCTTACATCTTCTATTCCAGTGTTTCGTAGCATCTTTCTGCATAAATTTGAATAACGCCGGGGCCTGTGTTGCTACAGTACTGTGCAAAAGCCCCCCCCCCCCTCTCTGAAAGTCATGTCCTTAAAAAATAGGTAAAATCCAGCAAAGATTTGACACAGGATCTGGCCCTTCAGTCGAGCCATCTACCATTCACCAAAACCTCATCAGAGACGGCATCGTTGTTAAGGAAAGCAAACATAGAGAAAAGGCTGGGTCGACCCAAGCTTAACTACACTGATCAGCCACAACATTAAAAGTGCCTGCTTAAAAAGTCGAGGTCCCCTATGTGCTTCTAAACAGCCTCTAACCACTCTCCCTCTGGGAGTGTCCTGTGGTGTCTGACACCCAAAAGTCTGCAGCAGATCCTCTGGTATCCTGGAGGTAGCAGGGTGTGGCCTTCTGGGAATTGGGCTTGTTTTGGATGCTCACTTAAACTGGGATTATCATGTTTTTGCATCGTGGTGGGGCGCAGTGTCGTAATGGGTGCGGCTGCTGTTGTCAGCTGTCAAGGAGTGCTATTGCTATGGGGGTTGTATGTGGTTTGGTGAGTGGTATTGTCAGCATAACATCCACATAAATGCCAGGACCCAGAAGCATTGCGACAAGATGATCAGTGTTGTTGACCCCAGCGGCGGTTTTAATGTTGCGGCTGATCAGTGAACATACAAACTCTGGGACTTCAACCGTTAGTTAAAATTTTATATTGAAATTCTGTATAGGCATCATATCAAAGCAGCTGCTGGGGATTATCAATCCTCCTTTTTTATTGAACAAATCATCTTACCTATCCTGTCCAATCTGTCAATGGCAACCGTCTCGAACGCCCTCCTCATCATGGGGTACTCCTCCAGCACCTCGTTGAAATTGTCCACAGAGAGAGAATACAGGCGACAGTAGGTGTCCGCTCGCACACTGGCTGTCCGTCTGCCACGAGTCAGCAGGCAGATCTCTGGAGGGGTGAGAGATACGGTCAGATCAGAAAATGGCAGACAGACAGATTTCAGGGTGTCAGACAGCAACAGAGAGAAGAAGAGAAACACTGTGCCTGTCTGAACCTCAGCCACAACACTGTTACATTAAAAGAGAACTTATTTTTTCACTGGGCTGTGGAAAAGTCTCAGGCTTAGGGAAATGTGTGATCAGAATAAAGGGGTCTAATGATACAAAGGCTGTGCGTTGTCAGTTTGACCCACTGACAGTAACCCTAAGTATTTCCTCAACCACTGGCACCACACTGACAGCAGTGCACGCACTATATTTAGAGCCGTGCAGCTAAGCTTCATCGCGTTCTGTCGTCTCCCTTCCCTTTTTTACTTTCTTCTTCTCTGTTGCTTTTTTCCTTTTATCGGCTGGGGCTGACTGTTGTCTTGACAACCATATGCCCTCCTTTTCCCTCACCTGAAAGGTCGACCTCCTCTGACTCTCTGGGGAAAAAAGGAAACACGGGTATACACCATTAAGAACACATATACAGGCACTGACTGTTCCTGTCTGTTTATATGAGATTTCTCACAAACTCAGAGTAATCCCAATCTCATTATGTACAATAGGCGATTTTTTTTTTAATCTATTTATTTATTTTTTGTCACTCATCACTTTGGGCAGTCTTGAAGTAACACATGTGGCAGCTTTCTTTGACAGGTGTGCTGACACAGGTGCATGTAGCTGATATCTGTCTGCAAGGTGAATTACATTTTAGTATTTTATTAGTTTGTTACTAAACACTAATTAGCAAGTATGTGTGTCTATACGCTATACCCAAACAGGTCGCCCCCCCGACCCCCACCCCATCCAGACAAAGGTATCGTTTTAACCCTGCAGGGTTAGGCCACAGGTGCCTTCACCTGCATGCACATACACATTTCTATACAAGAGACACACACTGTACATAGAGTACATTTGTATTAATTCGCTGACTGTGAACTTGTTGTTTAGAGGTTACCGAGGAACAACCTTGAATGTCACCATGTGTTCTGTTTATCTAATAAAGGGGTTCTGTTTTCTCGGCAGATTAATGATTAACGGCCAACACAGATGCGTCACCGTTACTGTTCATAGTCAGCTGCTACAGTGGCAGTACAAGCCAGAGAATTACTGTATAATGGCCCTTAAACAGATATGCAGGTGCAGTATTATGCTGTAAAATTAATGACCAGTTCATTAATTACAACAGCAATTAATTAGATTATACTGCATATAACCTGGTCCACTAAAAACAACAGGTTTTTGCCCCGTGATCTTCATTAATTCAAATTCTGCATTGCCTTCATATTAAAGAATCTGCTTGTAATCCAATTTTATCAGAGTTGTGGGGGAAAAAAAACCCCACAAACTCTCCCAGACGTCCCTTTCAGAAAACTCACAACTGGAACATCCCTGTTTATACAAAACACAGACATTTACATGTTGCTTGCATCAATATGTGTGCGGTGGGAAGCGCTGGCAGACCATAGTAATACTAATGAAACCGCTGGCGCTGAATTAAAAGGGTTTTCGAACCGCTGGGCGATCGTTTGCAGCTTGCAGACAGGGAAGCTGTCATCCTTAAACATACTGAGAAAACAGGAAAATGCTGGATGGTTACTGAGAACTGTGGTAATTTTAATCTTCCCAGCAATTCTGGATCGTAACCTGTTTGTGTGGCATGAGCGGCATTGCTGATTTGCTACTCCAATTAGTATAATGTCTGGAAATTCTCTTTTATTGTTTCATTTTCTGATGCGCTCACGAGAATTAACTCCTCCTGGTTCTAGCAGCAACTTACGATGGGGAGTACTATTCAGACTGTAAAAAACTGTTTTTGTTTGCCTTGTTGTTGTTGTTGTTGTTGTTGTTGTCTAATTGTAAATATACAGTTACAGCTTGTTCTATAACAAATGCCTAGAAATATGATGCCAGTATCTGGAGAGGAGATGGAGCGTTATTCTAGGCTAAACTGTGCCCTCTGTGGAAACTGTGAGGAAAAAATACAAACCCTTTCTCCAAAGCATTAATAAAATGTTTGTGTGATAAATATGTACAAAAATATGGTATGAAAATATGGTACGGCTTCTTAATGTTAGAACAGCTAACAGTGGCTCTAAATCCAATCAAAAGTGCTTCAGTTGGTTAGTGCTGCTGGCACTGCCATCTACTTACTGCTACTGAGTTATTCAGAGGTTTTACCAAACGTGCACACTCCGGTGGCAGTTAAACTGTGTTTCCCCCTCAATATTCACGCACTGCTAGTTTTGTGCATGGAGACCTGTGATTTCCTCCCTGGTGGCAGGCATGACTTCAAACACTCGACGTTTGACATTATAAATGGCCCCATCATCTTCATTCTGCTGTGCTAATTAGGTGTTATTAATTAGGTGCGTGTGTGTATGTATGTGTGCGTGTGCGTGTTGTGCAGTCGTGTCACTACAACAGCGCTCTGGGCAGCTGGCACATCAACATAACTGCGAGTGGACAGAGCTTCTGCAGAGGGCACCGGATGTTAAAAATGCAGCCCAAAGAGTCACGCTACGGGACTTTAAAAAGTGTATGTTGGTGTGTGCGCGCGTGTGTGTGTGTGTGTGTGTGAGTTTATACGTGGCAATAGCAGCACTGCGTGTTTCTAAACAGCCACAGAGGAACAACAGCCTGGGAAAGTGGGGCAGAAGTGGCTTTAAGGCAAGGCTAAACAAGAAGTCCAAATAAAATGTTGGTATTTTTTTGTTTCTCTGCTTGCTGCAAATATTACTGTAGTGGATTCTAGTGGGATTTAATGTGCAAATAACACCTAGAAGCACAGAAATGAATAGACCTGAGTAGATTCCTGAGTAGACATACCTCCAAAGTAGGAGCCGTCCATCAGCTTCATGCCGATGCTCCCTTTGGTCAGGACGCTCACCACCCCGTGCTGAATGAAGTACATCTTCTTGCCAATTGTGCCCTCTCTGATGATGTAGTCTCCAGGCTGAAATACTTCGAAACGCAGTTTGGTCAGCATGGCTGTCACAAAGTTGGGATCTGCATTGGCAAACAGCGGCATGGAAGCCACCAGCTTACGGCAGTTGAAGTTGACAATTTCCTAAATGGTAACGGGAGACAGCGAATGGTTAATCTGTGGGGCGTTTTTTAGCACTTGAATTCACAGTTTGATGATAGCTGTGCGATGATGGGTAGAGTGTAGTACAGTATAGTCACTTTTTGCAGCTGAAACACTAATCTCTATTTTATTTCTTTCTTTTTCGATTATCTTGAGGGAACTTTGCACAGATTTTTTTCACTTCAAACTAGATATTTATCAATGAAAACTGTTTAAAAAATTAAATATAATTAATTTAACAACTGCTAAATTACTAAATTAGACACTTAATAACTAAACAGTACAGTTCTAGTACAGAGAAGGCTGGAAATGACAGATTTTAATTAAGGGGTTACATTTTCGAGATGAAGCAGCTATAAATGAGTATTATATTGAATTTATTCCACCTTATTTCCTCTGTGGGGAGTTGAGAAATGTGTGTATTCATGGGTGACTGAGCACATCACAGTGAATGGGTGTGTTCATACCTCGCGCAGAGGCTCATTAAGCTCCTCCAGGATGCTCTCTTCATCAAACATCTTGCCCTGGTATCGGTGCTCATAGTAGTCATGGATTTTCTGTCGGAAGTCAGCTGGGAGTTTGTGGAATGACATGTACTGCTCCACTTGTTTGTACTGGAAGGTGGAGAGAGGTGTAAGATATATTAATGAGAATGAGCAGAAGCATAAATCAATGAGAACAGGATTCGGCAACTTTCTTGTTAATTTTGACAGTTTGAGAAGGATGTCCAACTTTAAAGAATCATGGCAGCCTTACTACAGAAGTTGCAGCAGCTGCACAGACAGTTCTCAAAAGACTGTTTATCAGACTGTTCCCATCAGCTGCAGGCGTGCACGAACAGTAAATCTACTGAGATGTACAGCTCTGCACACACAAGGATCCTACGACCTATTTATACCTTGTAGCCATGGGAGGAAAATTGTGATGAAGTAGTAAAGGAAACATGACAGCTCTGTAGTGCCCATGAGAATTCCTCATGCTCTGATGTGTTTAGAGAAGAAAGATGCTGTGATGGTACTTGCTAACTAAAGCCAGTTTCTCTCTCCCCCTCTCTCTCTCTCTCTCTCTAGTGATATTGCTTTACTAAATCCTTTTTCAAGTAACAAAACTACAGAAAATGCAATCAAGATTTTCACAGAAGAAACATGTATTCCTGTTCTGCGCTTCATTTTTCATGAGGAATGAAATGTGAAACAAATCTTCAATGATCTGTGAAGACTGAAGGAACGATGGTAAATAATTAAACGGAAATGGGCATTTGTGTAGAGAGAAAGGAAGATGCTCGCCACCTATGCTTGATTAATACGTAATTATGTGGCCAGAAATAATGACGTGAGATGATATAATGACGTCGTTGGCTTTAGCGCTTCGTGTTTGCTCACTGGGGAGTCAAATTGAACCCACTGATTCACACCATCGCATATTCAGCACTGCAGTGCGTATCTGAACCAAATGCAGCCCGAATGTCCACTTTGTTGCTCCGTAACACATTTACTGCCTGAACTCCCTGTGGAAACAGAAGCTGCTGGACCGACTGTATAGCTTCTCCTACAAGCTGAAACTGCACGGCACCTTACTCACTGTACACAAACCGCCTTTGGATTAGCTTTATTTATTTATACCAGGAATATCGCACGCAGGTTTACATGCCACCAACTTCCTGCAGAAAAAAAAAATATGTAGATCTTTATGCTACACACACCGTTAATGCCCTGAGGGTGAAAAAGCGACCACGAATAATGAGCCAACAAGATAACCCCTGAAACTACTGCAGAGCTCTTCACTTCCTGTTATATCAGCAGATACACCAACACAAAATGATGCATAAAGATGCAACATGCACACACAAAAAGGCCAAAACTACTGTATAAAAATAAAAAAAAACTCAGAAGAAAATCATAAAAGTGGAGAATAATATGAATGAATCAATATTTATTAAGGACTCTCAGATAGAAAAGCTGCTTTAAAACAGCAATCAGTACTGGTCAAAGCAAACAACAAATCCACGTGGCCCTGTGGCTGGAGTTGCTTAATGTTACATAAGGTCCCTCTCTCTTTCCTTCCCAAGTGTGTATGTGTGTGTGTGTGTGTGTGTGTGTGTGTGTGTGTGTGTGTGTGTGTGTGTGTGTGTGTGTGTGTGT
>JAVDPK010002988.1:29596-43877 GCA_034780415.1 Cichlasoma orientale
GTGTGTGTGTGTGTGTGTGTGTGTGTGTGTGTGTGTGTGTGTGTGTGTGTGTGTGTGTGTGTGTGTGTGTGTAATAAGCACTGTGAGTCATACGTCTGTGGAATAAACTGTCAGTGGGTTGAGTCGGAGCTTCCATGGGAGAATCTTCCCTGTCTGACACTTACAGTTAGATTTAAAGGACACAGCATGTATGGAGGAGCAGCAGCAGGGGCACTGACAGTGACCTTGCTTGTAATGGTCAAAGACACACTCAATGGACAGGACGGCTCGCTGTCCAGGAAATTACATTTTGCCACATTGTGAGGTGACATATGGCTTCGAGACTGAAATGGAGGCTTGACCCTGATGACAAGGGTGACACAGCAAATCACAATATCCTTTATGCAACGCATACTAGCTGCCACGGTATGACATCATTAAACTGTTTCTCTACAGGAGAGTTTTCGCTCCAAATACAGAATGGTGAGTGGATTTGACAAAAACAATGAAAAAAACTTGGCTTTATGTAAGAACTGCAATACTGGCAGAAAGGAGTGACCTTTGTCCTCGGTTTCAGGAGAAGTTCTCCAGGTAGTTGGACTATTATAAATCCGCTCCATCTGCTATAATCCTTCTACAATATTTCTGTTTATTGTTTCAAAGTTCCCTAATACTCTTTCATTTTCTTTCCATGTAACGGCCCGCTATTGTACTGTGTGATACTGGACAAATAAATATTACCACCATATTAACGGTCAAAAGTTTGGACACACCTTCTAATTTAGTGTTTTTTCATTATTTAAAAATTGTCTGCATTGTAGATCAATACAAAAGTCATCCAAACTATGAAGAAATACATTAATTAGTAAACAAAAAAGTGTTGCAAACGAACCAGAATATGTTTTATATTTGAGATTCTTCAAAGTAGGTACCTCTTGCTTAGATGACAGATTTGCACATCTTGCCATTTTCTCAATGAGGTGGTCACCTAGAATGGCTTTCAGTTAACAGCTGTGCCTTGTCAAGAGTTAATTTCTTGATTTTTTTGCCCTCTTAATGTGTTTGAGACCACCAACTCTACCTCCTTGTGAGGAGGTAGAGTTGGTATACAGTGAATAGCCCTATTTGAGTAATGTTCTAATCCATATTATGGCAAGAACTACTCAACTAAGTAAAGAAAAACTACAGTCCATCATCACTTTAAGAAATGAAGGTCAGTCAATCCAAAAAATTTCAAGAACTTTGAAAGTATCTTCAAGCGCAGTCGCAAAGAGCATCAGCTGTTATGATGAAACTGGCTCTCATCAGGACCGCCCCAGGAAAGGAAGACCAAGAGTTCCCTCTGTTACACAGGATCAGTTCATCAGAGTTACCAGCCTCAGAAACCACAAGTTAGCAACACTCCAGACAAAAGCCTACCTAAATTTCAAGTAGCACACACATCTCATGTTCAGAGAAGACTGGACTTTATGGTTGAATTGCTGCAAAGAAGGCACTTCTAAGGAAGAACAACGAGAGGCAGAGAATGGCTTGGACCAAGGAACACAAGGAATGGATGTTAGACCAGTGGAAATCTGTCCTTTGGTCTGATGAGTCCAAATTTGAGATTTTTGGTTCCAAACACCATGTCTTTGTAAGACGCAGAAAAGCTGAGCAGATAGTTTCTACATGTGTAGTTCCCACCGTGAAGGATGGAGGAGGAAGTGTGGTGGCATGGGGGTGCTTTGCTTGTGACACTGTTGGCGATTTATTCAAAATCCAAGGTGCACCTAACCAGCATGGCTACCACAGCATTCTGCAGCGACACTAAGCCCACTAAGCGCAACCCATCTGGTTTGTGCTTAGTGGGATCATCATTTGTTTTTCAACAGGACAATGACCCCAAACACACCTCCAGGCTATGTAAGGGCAATTTGACCAAGAAAGAGGGAGATGGAGTGTTGCATCAGATGACCTGACCTTCACAATCACCTGATCTAAACCCAACCGAGATGGTTTTGGGATGAGTTGGACCGCAGAGTGACGGCAAAGCAGCCAAAAAGTGCTCAGAACTTCTGGGAACTCTGTTGGATTTCAGGTGATTACCTCAGGAAGCTGATTGGAGAGAATGACAGAGTCTGCAAAGCTGTAATCAAAGCAAAAGGTGCCTACTTTGAAGAATCTAAAACATATTTTGGTTTGTTTAACATTTTTAAGTTTACTACATGATTCCTTATGTGATCCTTCATAGTCTGGATGACTTCAGTATTAATTTACAATGTAGAAAAATAAATAAATAAAAACATTGAATCAAAAGGTGTGTCCAAACTTTTGACTGGTACTGTGTATATGCAGTAATGGATTACACTTACATACATACATGATCAAATGTATATCATGTCTGAGTAGATCACCTGCTTTAATGAACGGCATAATGAAATTTCAGCTGCAAAAACGATTTAATGCTTCCTCCTCTTTCTTATGTAAACCAATTTTAATCTCCTTCTCGTTCAGTCTTAATTAATTGCCTTGGGGCACGGTTAATTTAGCATGAAAGGCCAGCACTAAATGAAACCTTACAGGTTGTCTTGCTCAGCCATCTGCTCAGATTTCTAACATATGTTGGATGCAAACACATAATCCAAACAACAATAAAATTATATCATATATACCGAATAAAAGGGGATTCCCCCTAAATGAATGTGCCCCTCACAAACCCAATAAAAAAAAAAGTTGAACTTGACAAATTCCTCCCCATTCAGCATGTGTCAGTAACAATAAAGATGCGGCCAACTTCCATAATATCTGACTCATTCAGTCAAGCACAGGGATAAACGGGAAGGCTCCAATTAAGTGTTTCCTGCCCCAGGATTCAGTATGTGACAGTCTCAATTAAACTGGAATGACAACTCTCTCTCTCTGGTGAGCTCGCTTCCTCGTTCTCCTACTCCTTCAAATTGGTTGGTGAAGAAGCCGAGCGTTATTGCCTTTCTGATTTTCTCAGCATTAGACGCAGATTAGTGACTATGTCAGTCAAAGTTAGCAGGACAGGAGTGATGCTCAAAAGGCCTCGTGTTGAATAAAAGCATGCTTATAAGTACTAAATCTGAAGGTCTCTCATGAGGGAATATTAAGATATTGTGCTGTGGAAATATAAAAGAACAAAGGGGAAAATGGGAAAGATGGCCAGTGGCTGTTGTTCTCACTCATGCTGAATAACACACAAACCATACAGGGAATATAGAAGGTGTATAAAAATCAAAGTTGATACACATACATTTAATACTTGCCAGTTTTTACTTGCAAGTTAAAAAAAATGGTAACAGCTGGGCTTGTTTTGTTTTCAGGACTCAGCGGAATCAGAAACTGTCATAATTTTAGTTTGGTTTCATTTGGTTTCTTTGCGTTAACATTTCCACATAGTTTCTCTGCGTCCTTCACCCTGTTGATCCACCTGTGCTCTGCATGATGCTGTGTCATTTCCTGCTTCATTTTATTGATCACGTTCCTTGCACATCTCTGTCAGTTTTACTCCTATTCCTTATTCAGCTTTCTGAGTATATTTATAGTCTCCCTTAATTTAGCTGTTTTGTTTTTTTTCTGCATCAGTTTAAAGCTTTCTTTTTGATTGCTGTAATTCCATTTGACTGTACGAAACAAATACATCCATGTCAGGTACAGCTGATATGCTTCTGATTTGTGCTGAATAAAAGTGTGCCCGAGGAGAAAGATGACACTGAAATCAGGTTCTCCTGCAGTCCTTGTATAAAACTAAATAACATTTATAAAATTAACTCAGAGACCGTGGATCTAATGTAAGCGGCAAAAGCTGAACATATTTTTTATTTATTTTTAACTGGACATAAAGCCCCTGGTTGGTGGCTTGCAAACATGATGCATGGCTGTCACTGAAAGCTGCCGCAGAAATTGAATTGGTGCTCCAATTAATGGACTGTCACTGAGAGTCATGGCTCGAGATGTGACAGTCTTATATCTGTCTGTGTGTGAGCTGTTCTAAGTCTATAAAACCCAAGTGGACTTCAGCAGTACCCTTTAGCTTTTTGACTGAGGAGCAGAGACAGACCCATGGCTTATTGTTATTGTTGTTATATCAATAGATTTCTAATCTATGTCCCAAATTACACTGATAACATTGATTTCTTAAAGGCACTTTGGTCTAATAAAAAAGGATAATATATAATTATATCAAAGGATATAATCCACTTTTTGTTTTAGTTCAGTTTAGTTGTCATCATGGATATTTACTTGATTACACAAAGACTTTAACACAGAACCAGCAGGAGTCGCTGTATAGCCAAACGTTCATCTAAATAACATCGAGATGATGCTGAGTGTTAACTGCTGTTTCTCACTTTGAGCCCTGAGAAGCTTCTGAGGGCCTCACAAAGAAAGTAAGTGGATGCTGAGAAAAATATTTTTTGGGATCAAACTTCAGATGCTCTAGCTGCTCTATCAAATGTAAAAGATGGGCTCCAAGTAGCCCAGGTCAGGCCTCAAGTGATTGTCCAGGTTATGAAGTGAGTGGTTCTTCAAGTCGCCGCTTGATACGTCAAGGCCAAGTGCACCGCTGCTCATCATCAAAGGCCCCAGGGGTCACATCTCCCTCCTCTCACCACTATTTGGACACACTACCCCATGGCTCTTAAGGGGGAGGAAGTGATGGGGTAGCGGGAGTACAGTTACATAAGGGCTAATGCCCTCTGTGCATGTGCGGCGTCCGCTAGCAGATGGTGTATTGCCCAACAGTCAAGGGCGAATGGACAGATAAAACAGGGGAGGGCTTGAGGAATGAAGATGGGAAGGGGTTTTTCAGAGACACCAATCACCTCAACACTGATGAGAGACTGGCAAACGTTCAGCTGCATCTACTGCTTCATGATACCCACAGACATTTGAAAAGTCAAAAAATACCATCCACAAATTCGTGAAACGACATCAACTATTTAAAAAATGACAAGATGTTTTACGTTTATGGTGATTTTATATGTTTTGTCTTAAAAATAATAGCAAATATCTATAAAATAATGACACTGTATTATTCAAAAGGAAAATGACTTCAGCGATATATTGAAACGTGAGCAAACACAAGTACAGAATATGAGGCAAATCCAGGTGTACTTTTACTACAGTGATGGTGTGTTTGGGAGAAATTAAGCCATTGCTAATCAGCAGCTTTCTAGATGGGATTACTTGGCGAATGCAAATCTAATGGTACTTTTCTGTGTTATCTTTGGCATTTTTTAGGTTCAACTAAAGAAATGATAGTAACACAGTACCTAAAGCAGTAACAAAGTGCCTAAAGATACAATTTAAAATTGCTTCTTCAATAAGTTGCCCGTTATGTGTAGTCACAACACTGGTCCATCCCTTGAGGTAGGTGCTTTTTTTATGCTTGAATAATTTATTGGTCAGTGTTAAGTGGCGAGTGTGCACTGCACACTTGCAAACACATGATGGACCATTGTCATGCGGCCACAATTTCACCTCAGTTATTCAAAGACAAACTGGATTCCCTGAACGTAAAACAGAAATTAATGATTTAAAAATGTCCTTTAAACATCTCCTGACAGAACCGATGGCTCTCTGGATAATCTAGTCTGCTGTGAGCAGTTATCATTAGAAGTACTTTGTAGGTACCTTTTGCAGCCAGTAAACTTAGATCTGTAGATTGCCCCACTCAAATAAATCCATCACTAATTCAGCACCATCTTTTGAATCCACTTCTCAAAATCCACTCCCGTAGACTTGCTTTTATGTAATTGCCTTTTGATCTCGCCAACTTTTAACCTTGCGATGATGCTTACCCATGCATTTTTTAAAATCTAATTTCATTTTGTTTGTTTTTCTTTTGATCCTGTTTTCTATTTTTATTTCCCAGTTGTTGTTTTATTCTTTATTAATTTGTCTTTTTATTATTTAATTTTTGCTTTCTTGTTATGCATTTTGTAAACTCTTTGTGCAGGTGCTATTTTTAAAGTTTCTCATTTTTATTGTCATTACTACCTCCTCAAAGGAGTTTATGCTATCGATTAAGCCGATGTTTGTCTGTTAGTTATCAGGATAATCTCGAAAAGTTCAAAGGGATTTAATTTGGGGTTGTTGTTTTTTTTTGGCTTATTTCACAAAAACCTTGACATGTGGAGGATCAGTTTATGCTCCCTGGAATGACTACGACACTATTCCCATTTGTGCCTCAACACACTTTCCACCATTTTCAACTTTGTTCACCCTTTACTGAGCATATTCGTCTGATACATGCATGGTATTGCTTTGTGACTGGTTTGATTGGACTGTTTGTCATTAATGCCATAAATCTAAAGGAGGGCCTCTTGCAGTGAGCACAGATCGCAGTTCTGCTTCTAACAGACTCAAGAGAGACTGGAAAAAAAGGAGAATGAGAGTCTGTCTCCACGCTGCAGTCTGTTTTGTGTCACTTATGTGTTTCTGTCCTCCTATTAATACTGTGACGTCTGGAGCAGTCAGTTCCTGCCCTCTTTCTGCTCCACAATTCTTCCATGATGCACAACAGTAAAATAACGAACAGAGGAGCAAAACCATGTAAGGCTGGACCGAGCCAGCTTAGCCAACATCCGGTTTGTCGCCAGTCATTCGTGACTCTTTGTTCATCATTAACCACTGAACTAAACAGTGCAGCACAGCGGTTCGTAATAAGTCCTGCCAACAGATAACAGGCTGGAGACAGAGCTATGAGCTGCAGTCGTCAAGCTGGCAAAACAGATTCTTTGTGTAAGGCAGTCTAAATGCTAGCAACAGCGTGGACTTGTATTGACATACCACAAAGTAAACAGTTAGCACTGCATGCTGTGTTGAGACAAAAATGTCATAACTCCCGTACTAAGCATCTTCTCCTGCAGATGCCCCGCTGACCAAAGAGAGATGTGGATCTGTTTGCTGTGGTACCGAGTTAGACGAAGTATGCTGGCATTGTTCTGCTTTTACCAGATTAGACTTATATTGTTGGGTTATTGATCTGTTTATGGTTTGGACCATAAATAGAGACAGTTAGTGTGAGATAAGGAGAGGGATGTTATGTTAATGAGAAAGTGATGAGCAGTGATTCCCAACATTTTCTTTCTGCAGAGCACATCTCTGTCACAGCCTTCCACAATATCACATGATGCCTTCACTTGAATTGTGAATATTTAGAAGTATTTGAACTGTTTATCTTTTACTTTGAACCAGTTTCATTGTTTATTTGTGTGTGGTAATCATGTCAACAATGTTGGCCTATTTTAAATCGCTAACCTCTCTAAGCTAGCTCAGATATTTAAATGATTTACTGCTACTTTTGGCTATCTATTTCTGCTTGCTTCACTAAGTAGCTTTAAAGCAAACTCTGGCATTGTGTTAAGGTTGCAGCTGACTCAGGCTGATAGGAGGGACTGGGCAGTCATCTAGCTATAGTTAGTAGCTCCAAGAAATTTACTAAGGGTCACTTTCAAAGGTAATGATAATCATTACTAGGTCTTAAAGTTAGACAACTTCAAATGAAAAAAAAAAACATGTAACATATTACACCATTTCATTATTTATTTAACAAAAACTATGCATGATGCCATGTTCTTTTTAAGGAGAAGAGGCTTTCTCCTGGAAACCTTTCCAAACAGTTCACACTTGTTCAGTCTTTTTATAATTTATAATCTTTTAATAATGGCAATGTAATTTATATAGCACATTTCATTATACTCAGACTCAGTGTGTTTAACTGTAACATTTAACGTGCTTACTGAGGCCTGCAGAGTCTGAGACGTAGCTCTTGCATTTGCTGCAGTTCCTCTGAGCATTGCACGATCTGAAGTTCCCGGGACATCCACCCCTGGGAAGATTGGCAACTGTCCTAAATGTTTTCCACTTGTGAATAATCTTCCTCACTGCAGAGTAATGGACTTCTAATTCTTTAGAAACAGCCTTATAACACTTCCCAAATTGATGGGCAGCAAAAGTTGCTTCTTTGAGATTATTGCTGATGTCTTTCTTCTTTGGTACTTTGTTAACACACACCAGAATGCTGCAGACCAGCATTTATAGAGGTGCTCACACTTGCTCGTGATCAATTAATTAAGTGATTAATTAATGTAATTCGATTTGATCAATTTGATTAGCAGCATCTGCCTGCTGCTCGCATTCCCATGGAAGCAGTGAGGGTGCACTTAGTTGTTCGGGCACTGCTTCTGCAATTTGGCTCAGTTTTTGTTAAATAAATAATGACCCGGTGTAATACATCATGTTTCACGGCTCATCTGAGGCTTTATTTACCTAATTTTAAGACCTGCTAAGGAACAGATTACTTAATGTATGGTATGTGCGATAACATTGTTAAGTACTGCGATAATGATAACTTGTGATAAATCAACAAAATTAAGGTGTGCATATCACCTGCACACCTGTATCTTTCTGCTTTAATAATGACACCTCTAACATAGGTCCCAAACACTGAATAACCTGTGCCCACTGAATAAAGAATTAAAATAACGTATTTCAAACATGTGTTTTCTGAAAAGGGTCAATAGTGTGAATGCATGCCATGCTTGCAATTTATTATGTCTGCATGGGTGGGTAGGGGAGCAGATAGCATGAGACATCTCCACGTCACCCAGGATCTAAGGGAACTAACAAGACACAGAGCACCAATAACACTGTCACCGTTAAAAAAAAAAGCAGGAGCAAGCTCCCCTCCCTGGTCTGCAGAGACCCAAAGCTTTGATCTGCTGTTGTACAGGGACAACAGACTGGCTGAGGCCCAGCGAGCTGCACCCATGAATATCAAACTAATAGAACAGATGCAGTTCCTATCAAATGAGCTGCCGTTCTTTGTCTGAAATCAGATGTGATAACCTTATCCATGTTGTTGTAAGGGACAAACATTGGAGATTTAATTTCTTTTTGGAGTGTCCTTATGGCACCAGAGGGGGACAGGATGGTTAAGGTGATTAGAGCTTACTACCTGATCGATGTTACCAGCGATCTAAAGATAGACTGGGATAAAGCCATCCCCCCTTTTTCTGCTGTTTTTCCCTGCAAAGAACTAAAAATTACACCATAGCTTGCTGTACAGTTTGCTAACTCAGTCGTGCTGTCCCTTAGAATTTTGATGGCCCCCTGGCAAAGTGGGGGTAAATTAAATGGTGTTTGTGGTCCTAACACCTGTAATAAATTCAATTTAAGAAAAATATCAGCAGCAACTCTTTCCAGAAAAGGTGGCCCGGTAAAAACACAGTCCACTGTCCTCAGAGGGATTATTTCTTCAGGAGGGAGAAACTGTTTCCAAAGATAACTGCAGAGTTTTGAGGATTATTTCCATTTAAAAGACATAAAATAAAATGTTTTAATGTTCTGAAAAGCCGACACCTCAGAGAGAATATCAAGGAAAATAAAGAGCAAAACTATCTCTTTCTGTGAACTCACACTAAAAATAGTTATTTTAAGTCACTTAAAAATGGGAAAATCTGCACGATACATCATCACCAAGCTGACTTGGCAAACGTGTTGGCAAATATTTGTCTATCCAAAGGATATGATGTGAATTTTTCTTTTTTGGTCTCCACCAACACATATCGGATCCTTACCTTTTCCTGGTATTGCCGCCTTGATGAGTCAAGCGACTGGATGAGTGCGGTGGCGTGGCCGATGAACATGGCATAGCAGGTGGCTCCTACGATCATGCTGAGCATGGTCAGCCAGATGTCCGACATGCTCTCTGGGGCTTGTCTTCCATATCCAATGCACAGCATGTGGCTCATGGCTTTAAAGAGGGCAAAGGAGTACAGCTCGCTCCATGAGTCATTCTGTAGAAAGAGATATGGGGTTAAGAATTGGTTTGGTAGACAAAATATAAGTTAAAAAAGATGACAGAAGAGATAGCAGTGATAGCAGACAAATCAAGGTCCTAGAATAACTTCCAGAGTAACTTCCACTTTCATATTTTAATTTCATGGAACAGCGGTGATTGCTTTAGCCTTGTGACCAGAGACTGCCTTCTTTGCTAAAGGTAGACTGCTCATACAAGTGAGAGCGGTGCCAGAGAGAGTGAATTAAAGAACGAGAGGTCTAAAGAGTAAGCCATTCCTGGCGACGTCTGTGGCTCTGTGTCTGCTGATTGTTTCAGGTTTAGCGGAGGGTCTAATCATCATCACTGAACAGCCCCCTCTCGCCTTGGCCAAGCAGAGGGAGATGGGAACAGAGTGCCTGTTTAATGAGGAGCCCATACATCTGCTTACTCCACTGTGCCTTTGATTGATTCTCGCACATTCAGTCTACCTTAATTCTCCCATGTAGAGTTCATTAGAAAGCCCTCCACAGGCACTACTGAACCTCTCATCCTCCCCCTTCAAACAGATGCGGTTCACACACATACGCATGTACCGCTGCACGTGTGTGCGTGTTTCTTCTACAAGCTCCTCGGCCTGTCAGCCACTGATTGACTAGACACGTTCTTCTCTGGTTTCTATTTTTCCACTGGTATTTGCATTGCATTTGAGATTCAAATTTAGCTGGTTTTGGAAGGGGTGAAATAGGATGTACCGATGAAGGACTGCTGCCAGATGTTTGTAATTTAGCATTTAAAAAGGTGATTTGAGGGACTGCAAATAAAGAAGATGAGATTTCAGAGGCACTTGGTCTCGAGGAATGGGGTAACCAGAAACTGAGCCCTGGCGTCACTCTGCAAGCTCGATTTGTTCAGGGAACATCAGCTTTGTTGTTTCTCTACAATGCCACCTTTTAACCACAATGTTTGTTCCATTCTCATCTGATCCCATTCCCGGTGAACTCCACTGTCTCCACTGAACTCCCTTCCCTGTTCCGGCCCGCTTATCGGCCGACCAACGCACGGCATCATTCACATCGAGTGCTGTGCTGTTGGGATTTTGGAGGACTGCACAGGAGTGTGTTTGCAGTGGATGAATCCTCTCTCCATAGGCAAAATACCTTCGCAAATGGAAACAACCTCATTAGCATAAATTAAACCTAAGTCTCCCTGACTGCCACAGGTGGTAAACAGACGTGGAGCTGCCATCAGCATGTGGGCCACATTGCCGGTGGATAAACAGCAGGAGCAGGGAGCCCTGAGGTGTAGAAATAAACAGCTTCTTTCATTCAGCTGCATATGCCTGCCTGGGTTTCCAGCTTTTTCTCCTATAGTCAAACACATGCACAAATGAGTGTATAATGCACACTGTGTTTCAACTAAGGCAGCTTGACTGCAATGCAAATGTATTATCTGAATTATATTCCAAATGCTTCTTGTGATACAAAAACAAATTCTAAAAGGGCTGCTGCTGAATAGATACTGTACACAATAACAAATCCACCCATTCATACTCCTGGGTTTCATTGGTTCATGACCACATTCAGTGGTCCTTAGCCTGTCTATTTGTGATCTATGCAGCAGCTCCTGGTGATAAAATAGGCTATCCACTACTGCCACATGCTATTGTGACATTTGTAAGACATCATTACTATAAATATACAGTCAGTGCCAGTGGGTTTTTTTAGTCTATTATCTTGGCACAGACACAAGAGGTGTGCGTATAACTTACCTATGGGTCGAAGATGCAATCCCCTGAATGTCTTTCTGCGTGGCCATGTGACTCTTATTGAAAGCCCACAGGTGTAAATTAACTCGTGCTGTATTCCCAGAAATGTTTTTGTTGCGTTGCAGGTAAGCTTCCAAGTATATTTATATTTTATAAGTACACAACATGTGCACAAATGTAGGACGTATTTGCAGAATTGTTACTTCAAGTTAAGTAATTAAATGGAACCTACACTCAGTGGCAACTTTAATAGGTTCAACTGCTTGTTAATGTAATTATGTAACCAGCCAATCACATGGCAGCAATTCTGTGTATTTAGGCATTTAGATGTGGTCAAAACAACCTGCTGAAGCTGAAACAGAGCATCAGAATGGGGTAGAAAGGTGATTTTACTGACTTTAAATGTGGCACGGTTGTTGGTGTCAGACAGGCTGGTCTGAGTAGTTCAGAAATTGCTGATCTACTGGGATTTTCAGACACAACCAAGACTAGGGTTTATAGAGAATCACCTAAAAACTCTAAAATATCCAGCGAGCACTGGTTCTCTGGGTGAAAATGCCTCGTTTATGCCGGAGGTCAGAGGAGAAAAATAACAAGTCAAACCTTGAAGCAGAGGGGCTACAGCAGCAGAAGATCACACAAAGTGCCATTCCTGTCAGCTGAGCACAGGTAGCCTAGGCTACAATTCACACGGGCTCACCAAATTAGACAGCTGAAGACTGGAAATATATATATATATATATATATATATATATATATATAGTCTGATGACTCTCAATTTAATTTCTGCTGTGACATTTGGCTGATAGGATCAGAATTTGGCATAAACAACATGAAAGCATGGCTCCATGTTGCCTCGCATCAATGATTCAGGCTGCTGGTGTAATGGTGTAGGGAATATTTTCCTGGTATACTTTGGGCCCCTTAGCACCAATTGAGCATCGTTTAAACACCAGAGCCTACCTGAGTATTGTGGCTGACCATGTCCATGGATAGCACACAATGTCACAAGTTCAAATCATCTAAAACTGCTTTCTTGAACATGACAATGAGTTCGCTGTATTCAAATGACTGCCACAGTCCCCAGATTTCAATCCAATGGAGCCCCATTGGGTTGTGGTGCAGTGGGAGATTGACAT
Organism: Cichlasoma orientale; assembly: GCA_034780415.1. Lineage (NCBI taxonomy): Eukaryota > Metazoa > Chordata > Actinopteri > Cichliformes > Cichlidae > Cichlasoma > Cichlasoma orientale. The sequence continues at coordinate 42,270 of JAVDPK010002988.1, forward strand.
CATGGATGCATAGCCAACAAATCTGCAGCAATTGCATGATGCCGTCATGTCATTATGGACCAAAGTCTCTAAGGGATGTTTCCAGCATCTCGTTGAATCTATGGCATAAAGAATTAAGACAGTTTTCAAAGCAAAAGGGGATCCAATGCAGTACTAGCAACGTGTACCTAATAAAGTGACCAATGAGTGTATGATGCTCATTTCCACGTCCATATTTTATTCTTACTCTTCTAAAGTAGCTCTGCATGTTTCACAGTTTAACTAATCCTTATTTACCTTTTACAGGGCCTCATGCAACCCCTCAGTTCATCCTCTGACTGAAACAAATCATTTAGCTCTCTTCTTGTTTGCTTTAAGCCAGTTGCCTTCTGAAAGACTGCCACTTTTTTTAACAAAAGGTTTGAACAGCAGGTTGTTGGAGCTTCTGTGCTCACAGCCAGAGCTGTCTGCCTGAGATCACCATATAAGGACATGCACATCACTGGCATCGCACGGAGCAAAGAGCTGAATGAACGTATGTATGAAAGTAAAATGCATGAAAAAGATGCATGAAGGCTCTTCAAACACAGAGATAAAGCTGGCGTTTTGTAAAGCGTGCTTACTTGGATTCTTGAGAACAAAGAAAGTGAACAGGCACAGCTTCCGAACTGTTCCTTCACATGTGACTAAATGACCAAGATAACCCTTTGAGGTGAAGCCAAAAGCGCACTGCCCAGCTGCAACCAGCTAGTATGTTTGAGATAACAGCTGATTAAAACTGACACAGTGCACAACTGTCTCTTACTATTGAAAATTACAACCTTCATAATAACACAATAAACTAATTCTACATAGATACCACCCTATATCAGGGTGGGACGGGTGGGACAAATTAAATTAGCGCTTGTGTTCATTTTATTCGCTATCAGTCTTCACTGAGCAACACCAATGATCACTAATTGTATATAATACATTTAGAGAGGAGCACAAAGGGAGTATGGGGACATCTATGATGCATGATGGCGTAATTATAGAATAGGGGGTGTACGTGCGTGCTGGCGCACCCATCTGGGTTTGCATGGCGTTTGACTCGCAGCATCTATTTGACTGTGTGTGCGTTGAGCATCTCTTAGACACGCTGCAGTCCCTCTCTCTGAAACTGACACAGGGAGCTTGGTTTGCTTCAAAGAGCCTACATTTAGAATTTTAATATGTAAAGTTCCATAAAAGTGCTTGTTAGCAATGTTAAGATTCATTATTTAGAACCAGCGGCTCCGTGTTTCTTTTTATTATTCAAACCCAAATGAGTCCGGAAAGTTGCAAGATGTTTTGGTGCCTGCTGGAATTGCATGATATTAATTAAGGATGCTTTAACAGCATAATGTAATGTGTTCGATTAGAGTGCTCGTGCACAACGTGTCAAAGATAAATAATGGACTAATGAGTAAGACGCCATATCAGATGACTGCTAAATCACAGGTTTAAATTTATCTGAATTGAACATCTCGTCTTGTCATCTTCTGCTTAATTAAACTACAAGCTTTTCACTGAGCGTCAGGTGTGGCGTGGGGGGGGGGGGGGGGGGGGGGGGGGGGGGGGGGGGGGGGGGGGGGGGGGGGGGGGGGGGGG
>JAVDPK010002988.1:67960-79689 GCA_034780415.1 Cichlasoma orientale
GTGTGTGTGTGTGTGTGTGTGTGTGTGTGTGTGTGTGTGTGTGTGTGTGTGTGTGTGTGTGTGTGTGTGTGTCTCCTGTAAAGCTGATGCAGTTCTTGAGTCAGATAGGCATTACAAAGATCACTGAAAGATAGCACCGTGTTCAGACAGGCACAGAAACTGCTTAGTTTGGGATCTTAGTCAAACCCGAACCTCGTTTGACCCGGCACTTCCTGGCCACAGAAGCAGAGAGTCTGTTCTTTCACACACACATTTCACACAACCCATCTGCTGAACAGACTCAGCCCTGCTGTCAACACAGTTCGTGTGGCTCATGCTACAACTTTCTTCTTGCCAGGACTCAGCAGTTTCCAGGAGAGTGTGGCCATGGACCGGATTCAGAGGATCATGGGTGTTCTGCAGAACCCCTACATGGGGTAAGTGTCCTAAATGTGACCCACGTTCCGCTCTACGCCAAACAGTGATATTCAGTACTTCAACACACTTGTGTCAGTGTAGAAAACCTGTGTCACTTAAATGCTCCTTTCACTTGTGGTTTCAACCCTGTATCAGAATCACACTGCACCACCTCCCCAGCATATATTTACAAGGGCTTCTAAATGCCACTTGCTTTCTGTGGGTCGAAGTGGTCTCCATTATGTTTCTGCCACACGGCTCGCAGCAGGTTGCTGCTGCCCCCACACATTCAGGATAAATTTACTGCAGAGATGGCTGCCTCTCACTATAGCTGGGCATCTTGTTAAAAATGTATCAGGCTCCACTGTGAGAGCAGCACACTTGTGCCTGTGTGATTAGCTCGTCGCTGGCCAGACAGCATAATGGAATATGATATCACCCCTTTCAAGGAGAAACTCTTAGTCCCTGTTTCACAATCACTTTAAAATGTTTTGATATTTGGCGTCGTTAAATGGAAAAAAAAACTGCCAATCTCAAGTTGTTATGATCTGATTTTTAGTAGAGGTCTTTATTTTTATTATAAAAGTGAATATCCATCCATTCACTCATGTATACGCGTGTGTTTTCTTAACCGCTGAATCAGAAACTTCCATATATGATAATCATGGAAATCAGAAATTTCAGAAACTAGTGTGATATATGTTTCAGTTATATGGAAGCAGGAAGTGGTCAGATTTGAGAAGCTGGAAAGTTTGAGCTTTTGATTTGAGTAATCACAGTTTCACAGAACAGCTGCACTTAATGATCGTATCAGTGCTATTTAATTGCTCTAAAACTAAATCTCAGCATCATGTACAGTTTCTGCTATGCACACGGGGCGCAGTTAGTACGAGGCTTTGCATCAAGGTATGCTGAAATTAGACAAAGTGCTGCCGAGCCTAGCGCAGACTAATTGGAGCCCTCACCCACCAGCTGCTGCCTTCATAAGGGAAACAAAGAGTGGGTGTGGCAGCCTCCCTGCATACAGCCAGGGCAGAGGCTGGAAGGTGGACTAAACCCCTCCCTCCGTCTCTCCCGGTGTCTGCTCTGCGTTGCCAGCTGGCAGCCCCTGGAGCAACACAATGGCAGATAGGATCAAAGTGACTTTTTTAGCAGCCACTGTGGCAGATAATCTTTCACATGAATTTAACATGGGCCGCATAGAATATGGCAGGAAGGTCCTGATCATACGACACAGGCTAATCCCCAACTCACCATCTGGTTCTGACGGGTGGCGGTTAAGGGGGATTCTGACTGCATCCACCTCCGACGTCAACTGCGTCAACTGTTTTATTTTTACATTCACGCTGTGGGAGAACATTGTGGCTTTGGCGTTTATATTTAGAGGCGAGCAGGAGTATTACACGCCAGTCCACGTGTGAGCTCAAAGCATGTGAGAAATGTACTTAAGACAATGTTCCCCTCCCCGCACACACATGGAGAGCAGGGTTTGTTGAGTGAGTGAATGTGTTTGCTCGCTTTTCAAGATTGCATATTTCCTGTGTGAGCTTGATGGAGAGATAGCTTTCAGAGATGGGGTTACCAGAGATTCTTTTCTAGATTATGCAGATTCATGCTTGATAGCTTGAGTAAAGATCTCTCTCGGTTTCTTTTATTTTCTCTTTTTTTTTTTCACCTTTTCTTACGCTGTCTTTTTTTTTCTTTTTCCCAGGGAGAAATATATTAATATCATTCTTAAAATGGAAGAAATGCTGAAGACCTGGTTCCCTAATGTAAAGCTTCAAGAGCACCCACTCACTGTCACCCAGACAGAGGAAGCTGTTCCTACCAAGAAACTCAAGGTAAATTTGTTAAAAGAAGCTATTGTGTAAGAGCTCTTTGGTTTAGACAAAGGCTGCTGCCAGGAACATATGGTGATGACGCAGTGAAAGAGCGACTGAAATATCTATTATTATTTAATCACAGGTCTGGGACAGGGGAAGGAGGATTAAAAGCTATTTTTACTGAGGTATTACTGCAGTCTCAGGTTCACTAAGAACAATGAGAGAGGAGAACAGGTAATTTTGGAGGAGAGTCCCTAAGGGGATAAGAAAGGTCAGAATACTTTAGAACATTCCTTTGCATTTAATTGGTGAGGATTTACTTCTGACGCACCTTCCCATAAAGCAGGATTTTATGTTCTAAATTACTCAGTCACCATAATTTTTTTTTTAATACTTTATACCTGGCCATGCCCACTTTCATCAACACTATCAATACCATACCCTTCCAAGTCTTTGCGATGTTGGATTGCATCGGTGTGTAATTGTACAGGCAGTGCAAGGTTCCTTAACCAAAGTAGTGCAAAACTGGAAATTCTCCCAGATTATCTAAAGAATTTTCACCCTCTCGTATCTCTCCTTTTTCTGGTTTTATGCCCGCAGCTGTCTTCAGCATGTTGCTAGTTTTCTGCACAAACCGTCTCATTGAACACTGTGTGTCCGGCAGCAGATGGCAGACAAAATAAGTAGCTTTTCAACAGACCGGAGCTTCTAATAACTAAAGAACAGGATATTTTCCTCAAGAATTAGTGGAGGTCAAATCAGAGTTAAAATTGAATATTTTAGAACGATGGAAACATAACTCAAAATGAAGGCCAGCGTTTCCTACTGTTACCAAAATAAATACTTATTTTGAGGCACTGATATGATGTGTCCATATATGCTGTGTTTTCAGCTTGTTGCATTGCCCCCCTGGTGGCCAGAGTTTTGGCCATGAGGTCAGGTCATTTCAATGTGATTAGAGCTTTTGTTTTGTTTTTTTCATGCTATTTATTGTCTGGTCCCCAGTCAGATTTCTGCATAATGAATATTTTATTTATTTATATTCCAGGGTCAGGGCAGCAGATGAAAATTAGGCATTTATAGTGTTGGTGATCAATTCAAATCATCACTGAATAATATATTGCCATGCAATTGAAACTGAGCTGCGTTTCTATTGTTCCCAACAGCTATCTCCAGTGACCACGGCTGCAGCAGCGAGCCCCATCACCACTAGCGATCCTCCAGCCACCGCCAAAGCCCTGAGAGTCACAGACCTCACTCCTCCTGGAGCGTACTCTGCCAATAACCTGAAGTGGCTCCACACGTCACCCATTTGCTCCCCCACAGCAGAGCAGGCCCAGGCTGGCCCCAGGCCCCTGCTGACCCCCAGTGACAGAGACCTAACGCAGGACAGCGCTGTGTCCTCCAGCACAGACAGCCAAACTAAGACAAACTCGGTGCCCAGAGGCCCACCGCCGGGCAAAATCAACGCACCGTGTCTAGAGAGGCTTCTTAAATCAACAGACAGCATCATCACACGCAAGGGGACGGGTCGTTTGACGGACAGCAGCTGGTCCTAGTCCACACAGAGGGCTCGGTGTCCAGCTGTAAGCAGCGCACAAGAGGAGCCTCGCCTTTCCCACCCTGCAGGGAGCCAATCAGCTCACTTTGCTCATTCCAGCCTTCAGGAGAGATGAGAGCCTTCAAAAGGGATGTAACTGATTCCTCTTTAATATGGAAGCGGTGTTGATGAACGTGTTGCTTTCTGTATGGCGGTGTACCCTCTCGGACATGACAAGTATCTGCTTTATTTCCCTTTTTGTTGACTTATCTCTTTTTTTTTTCTTCTATTTTATTTTATTTTTTTGCACTCTTCAATAGCGTGTGTGAAAGTTGGAAGGATAGATTTTACATGCCGTGATACCGGAGAAAGTATTTTCACAACTGAATTGTTCACACTGGCTTGTAGATGTAAAAATACAGTCTGAGTATCTGTGAAGCTGCCATTATGGCTGAAAGGGAAAGAACTGATGGAGAAGCTTGTGCTGAAAGGAAGACATGTCAGTGATCTACATATTGTGCTGAAAATGTGGGTGAAATGTGATGTTGCTCCCCCCCCCATGACTCTACTCTTAAGTTTATTGATGTGACTGTTACTCATTTGTATTCTTTATAAATAACTCTTTTGGTACAACTCTTCTACCTCAGTGAGCACCACGTCACGGTTAGTGAGTAAGAATGTGAACACTATGCTCAAAGTAAGGACACCTCTACAGAGCTGCAGTGAGCCAACAAACGGCCTCTGACGACAAGGTCCGCAGTGCAAAGTCTCCCTGCTTGTACAAACAGAGGACGCTCTCTCCATGGGGTTGCTCTCGTGGCCTGACTGGTGCCAATGTAAAGAATGTCAACTGCAGATTTCTTTTTTGAGTCTCCCAGTAGAAGGCAAACAGTGCCTGTAACGTCAAGCTGTGCCTGTAAGCTGGTTTAATAAAGAGAGAGAACCGTTTAGAAACCTTGCTCCTCTGTGGGATGTACAAATCAGGAATTCTCACTCTCCTGCCGTTTTCCTGTTTTGAGTAAGTTATTCAGATCTCGCCAACTACTTTGTGTGGTGAAGCAGAAAAATTAATTTTTTTTTTTTTTTTTTTTTTTTTGCCACAGAACTGGACAGTATGTTGGACCAGCAGAGAGGGACAAGGTATTTTGTCTGTGTAAATCTTACAGGAAGGTTGTCAATTTACCCTGAAAAGTGGCCTTTACAGTGTGAAATTTTATACTTTCAAAATAAATGTGGTTATATTGGTTTGATGCAAAATGGCTACAGATTCTTCTGTTGTGAAATCTCTTAAAACCGTCTGGTGGAGAATCAGCATTTGCTCAATTATCTCAGCATGTAACCCCAAAGGCTTGTTTTAACATATAAGCAAAAAGAATATACAAAATCGTTCTTACCCAAGAGCTAAACCAACTCAATTATGCATCAAAGACCCCCAAAGAAAGAAGAAAGGGTGCTATCTGATTATTGTCGCAGTTGGGCCAATTATAGGGTGAGTCACTCAAAGGGAGCCTACTTCCTGAGGGAATAATAAGATTTATTGTTTGCAGGGCAGGGTTCCATCCTCTTTACCTCAGTTCTGCTGTACGCACAAAGTGAAATTATTGCTTTCACAGGAGGTGCCAGCTCAGTATCACTTCGCATTTCTCAGAAAGTGTTGGCACAGTGTGTTTTTACATGCCTGCAGACAAAGTGGAATTCAAAACACACAGTTATTCACAACCTGCAAGAAGAAGACAATAACTTTGCATGTGTCAAATATCAGATTTGATTTGCAGATTAGTTCACGGAAAAGCAAGAAGCAAGTCGTTTATGCTCTCCTGCGTAACCGTGACGTAAGCGGTTAACTGCACGTCTAAATGTCACCGTGATTTTCAGTGCTATTAGGCCAAATCTGAATCTGAATGCTAACAAATGTAGGCGTTGTTTGTCGCTCGGCAAGCAGATGCCCGATGTTTGAGAAAAGAAACATTTTGAAAACTTATTTGGAAAAAAACTGTTTAAGAGGCACTTTTTGATTTGTTAGGCCTGACTTTTGCTTTAGAGCATTTTGGGAAACCACTGATACCACTAACTGTGTATTCACTTTCACTCAGCTCATGCCATGATGCATTTCGCTTCTGTCAGTAAGAACACGTTCACAGGATCTGAAAATAGAAGTATGTGGGAGTTCTATGGCCTTGAAAACAATCAGCCAGGAAGTTAAGGAGATTAAAAACGATAGAGATTTACCACCCTTTTTTTGTGTGTGTTTCACTAAATTACACATTATAGTCACGTGTCTCTTTTTCCAAGCTAAAAGGGCTGATTGGGTCGATTACCCGCACTGCTTTGTTTCAGTGTTGCTGCCCCAGATCCGATCTCTCAGGAAAAGGCTAATGGTCTGGACTCACGTGCACAGATGACCTGGCAGCATCCGTGTCCATTAACAGCTGGCACAGATCGCCCAGAAAGCTCAAGTTGTTATGAATGATAGGAAGAGCTGCATCAACAAAAGACACCTCTCTCATAGCACTCTCGAAATCACATTGTGCAGTAAAATGCATGCCAGTAATGAGCATGTGATGCGCTTGAAAGCAAAGTGCTAAGAATATAAAAGTGAGTCAAAAGGAGAAGGATTCTGCAGAATAAGATGGATGCATTATGATAAAAAATTTAAGGTTTAAAAGTACTACAAGAATATGCTAAAATATATATATAATTATTTGTAATTTTTAAATAATTTTAATAACTGTAAAAGATGAAGAATTCCCTACATTACTGCAGAGTCTAAGGGAAGTTATACGTGCACAAAATATAACCAAGTACTAGAATAGCTCAAAGTGATGGCAAATTAGATCTTTAATTATTCAATTATGTTCTACAAAGTGGTACCAGATTTACCAGATAACATTATAGACCAATTCTACCACGGACAAGAAATCTCATTGCTTTCCTTTTTAAAGGTCCACAGAGGTTATGCTGCACAAAACTGATTGATGTCTGAGGATTTTTTTTTTTTTTTTTTTTTGTCCAAGCTACAGTATGTATGGGTAGAACTACAAAGACTAATCATTACTGGAGCAGCAGAGATTGGAGGCTTTTGTCAGAAGCATTCAAAGGCGAGTGGCAGCGAAAAAGGGGGTGGACGAGGGGTCTGTGGTTCCAGTCACAAAAAGCCAGAAGGAATAATAAATAGGGCTTCATTTTCTCTAGCTGCTCTTTTATTGTAAAAAGGGCCTGATTTTGAGCTCCAGCTGAGTTTGAAATGGTGAGGGGGGGACGGGGGTGAGACTGAATCACAGCTAAGGTGGTAGTGCTTCACCCTGCAGTGGTTATTTATACATCTAGTGTATTTATAATCCTCCCATCCAGAAAGAGCCAGATGTGGCGAGTGTAAAATCATATCCCTAACTACCCAGTCCATTCACGATATAAAAAAGCTAACTACAGCAGTACAGGTGGTGAATAAAGGGCGGATATTTGCAGCACTGCTGCTGGTGACCCTTTAAAAAGCTTCCTGAAATCATTCAAACCTTCTGTAATGCAATCATTCCGTTTGTGTTGGTGCTCACTGTGGCTCTGCTTTTTCATACTGCAGTTCTAAAAAGAGAGACACACAATCACGCCCTCATCACAAATATTACATAATTATATGTTCTTCCCCAAACTGAACTGCCATCAGCATATTGTGACCTCGCAGCATCTCAAACCTAAACAGTCATTAAATACAGTCATACATGCTCGATGCTGGAATGAGCATGAAGGTGCAAATTTTAAAAATAAATGGTTCTCTGGAAAATTTGCATATTCTTACACCAGTGGGTGTTTCGCGAGGAAGAACAGCTTTGCACGAGATCGCCACACATTTTGATTCGGTCCGTGCGAAGCAACGAATTGACTCATTATGCTATTATGAACTGCGGCTGATTCATTCACACTCCACAGAAATAATGGCCTCATCTGTCAGAGCACTGAGCGCTTTTAATTAAGAGACCTGTGAACCCAAAATATCCCCTGTCCAATTATTAGAAGTGCAGGTTATTGAAATGGTGAAAGAACCACAGCAATCCGTGGCTGCTTTTCCTCAGCCCTCATGTTTGCTGATCAACCCTCTCTTTGCAGTTTAACATCAACTCTTTGTCTCAGCTTTCACTGTAGAAACCGCAAATTGAATTTTGTGTATTTTTTTTAATTTATTTTTTTTATAAAAATGGGGTGTTATTAAGTTTCATTCCATAGTATACTGATATGGATAAATCAATGCTTCATAAATTCAGATGCTTTTTTTTTTATTTTTTTTTTTTACTGATATTAAAGGGGGAATATTGTGGCGTCCAGAGCCAAATGACCACCAAGTACATCGATCATCGATGCAGACAGGGGTCTCTGCAATTCAGTACAGTGCAATTGATTTTCCTGTCTCTAGAAGGTTATCCTTAGCCCTTTAAGGAAAAAAAAAAGAAGCAATGTTCAAAGAGCACCACTGCCAGTCTGCGTGGGTTTTTACCAGGAGCACTTTTTGATATTTCAAACAGCAGCAGCAAAATGGTGAAATGCAACTTCACAGGACGCAAAAACTTGAAAAATATGATGTACACAATGTAAAAGCGTCATCATAAAACCTATAAGTAGTCATCAAGGGTGCTATTTTATAAATGCTTGCGGTGCATACTCAGCGCAGAAATGAGTGGGATCATAAATGAGACATTTAAACATTTGATGCAGGAATGATGGCTGCTTAGCAAAATAAAGAGTTTAATTTCCACATGTTCCACTTGCAGAGTCGCTGTAACTGAATCAAACATCGCCGCACAGCCTCTGACACAAGCTCTCGTTTCCATGTGTTCATTTGTCTGCTCTTTTTCAAAATAAGGACCGTACATGAGGCCTCAGAGACTAATTATGTGAGCAAGATATCATCACGCCCTGGCATCGCAACCGTCCGCATATTGCCAGCTAATTGCCTGCACTTAAGCTTGTAGCAGAGGAGCAGAACTGATTCTTGTGGGCTTACCTGAAATATGAAAAGCACGCTTTAAAAAAACAAAGATAAAGGATTTCACTCAGTGAGTTTGGTAATCGTGGAAGTCCTTTAGTTTCATATTCTGCACGTGGACATATATAATGCATCACAACACCTTCAACAACCACTTCACACAATCAGACATCCAATTTTTTTCTTCACAACAGGCTTGAATCAACTTGTTGCAGTGGGATGGGATAATCATCGTGAATATGTGCAAAGATGGAACATGGAGTACATGTAATTTGTATTAATAACATAATAACACACCTTCTGGTAGCACTATGTGAGCCACAGTTGTTTGTCAAGGTGCAAAGCCTACTAGCTTTGATAAAAAGGTCAGCCAATCAACTTTCCTTAAAGGAGAAGACTTGTCATTCTCGGTATCATAATGAGCAACACTTGTCACCTCCCTTGGGTCTAATTGCAAAGGTACCTGTGATGCACATTGCTAAAGATGAGGCAGTGAGAGGGATGAGATCACTGACAAAGATACGCCACTCAGTGACATATCAAGAGCACACCCACCCACACTCACCCACCCATTAAGTCTCATTTCCAAGAATAGGGGGCAGACTGTGCTCTTGTAGGTATGAATAATGGAAGCAGCCTCCAGGAGCTCATTTCCAGAGAGTGATCATCACTAAAGTACGGCCTAATGATCACACAGATAAAGTGAGAGGCTGGCATTCATGATTAATGCCCTCAGGTCTGTCTCCACAGCTACACGGCCTCTGCCATCAGATCTTCTGATGTTCACTGAGCACAAAGCATCGGGTGCATCAAGGAAAATAAGATAAACCATAAATCACTGGAGTCAGCACATGCTTTGTTCCTACTAACTAAACTAGCTGTAATATTGCACAGTATATATCAAACGATGGCGAAACATGTTGGTTTAAAGGTGCAGTATTTAGTTTTTTCTTATTTGTATTTGTAAATGCTTTTTTCGGCACCTAATTTATCTCTTGATCTGATTTTCATGGTACTTGTTCCATTGTCTGAGTGCTTTTTAATGACTGATTTACAATATAAACTTTCTGTTGGTTTGTTTTAATCCTCGATCCTTGAGGAATAGCTCTCTTGAGACAGTAAGCATCGTGGATCGTGGCTCAAAATCTGGCGGTACTTTCAGATACTTTCATCAGCCTGACACGTATTCTTCTGTCCTCCACTTCTCCAGTGTCCTCAGATTTTTTTTAAGTGCACACTGCACATCGTGCTGAGATATGCCAAGTTTTCAGCTAATACCTCTTTGAGAATCACCTTGTCAGTGCAAAAATATTATTTTATGTCTGTCAAACTGTGTTACGTTTGATGTTTTTTGCAGATTGAGCTAAAGACATGGGAACAAGTTATGTGTCTTTGTGACTGGCTGCTAGTAACAAAGTGCCTAAAGATACAATTTAAAACGGGTTAAAATAGTTGCCTATGTGCAGACACAACACCGGTTCATTGCTTGAGTCAGTTGTCACTTTTATACTTGAATGATTCGTAGGCCAGTGTTAAGGGGCTTAACAAACAAACAAATAAGCAAGAAAGCAGAGAATGTTCAAGAAAGATAAACTTTGAGAGCCTGGAGACCTATTGCTCAATAGTACTTACAAAATTGCAAGGCTAGGGAGCCAGGAATCACCGCATGGCAGTGCAGGTGGCTGGGGTTTGTGTCCCGACCTGTGACCATTTACCGCATGTCTTCCCCCATGTCTCTCTCCTGCTTTCCTGTCTCTCTCCACTGTAGCCTATTGAATAAAGCCCCAAAAGGCCCAAAAAAATTACAACTATGGGTCCTTGAAAGAAATGAGGTATGACTCAAGACTTTTGCACAGTACTATATATGGATGGTTTTCTTAACTTCAATTACATTCTGTCTTTTTTTCATGTAACAATTTATTTCAGGTTAAGTGTAGATTACGTATTTCAAGTACCTCTGCTGTTTTTGTTATGCCCACTAGGTGGCACCATCGTAAAGAAAAACGATGCGTGTCTCTTGAAAGATATTTTTCTGACTCTCTCTCTCTCTCTCTCTATATATATATATATATATATATATTTAAAGTTACATTTAATTAGCTTTTTGATGCATGCAACGACCTCAGCATCTCAAACAAAATATGAAAATATGCATAATAGAAATCATTTCTACATTAAATTAAATGATTTATATACACGCCAACTACAGCAACATTCATGTGTCATAAAAAAAAAAGATCTGTTTAGTGGGCCACCACAACAGGGGCCTGACCCACTTAGATGGAACAGGGCCACATTGTAATTAATTACACCTGTGTTTATATGTCAGAGTGGCTGAGTGGCTGAAAAGGGCTTAATATGCTTGCCATGTGCTAACCACATCACTGACACATCTCTGAGTCAAGCACTGTACCAAAGACACCATGAAGGGCACGGTTTGAGCTGACAGCACACCTTATTTGTCTATGTGAACGGATCATCGACCGGATCATACCGACGTGAGTCGTCTAGAATTCCATCATCCCACAGAACTGATCCCACCATACCGGCTGTTACACGAGACGCTTCAGACCTCACTGTAACGGCTGACTGGAAGGCATGTCATGACACTGTCTACAAAGGACTCAGCTCCTATTTCAGTGAGACATGGCTGAAATATTTACAGTCACCAGCTTGGCCCATCAGGGTGGATAGAGGTGAGTGACCCAAACGTGCACTAAATGTTTTCTCTTATCTCATCATATGCCAGTAACTCACAGGCTGTCATTAAACAACAAGGGGAGCTGCTAACACAGGAACATACTACAGGAGTCTGTCTGACACGGTGTATTAAATGTCAATGTAAATGTTTTGTGCTGCTATACAGAAGCACAAACGGGCACACTGTTTTCAGACTGACCTACTTGTTGATTATGATTCCTTTCTCACCATTTGTGTTGAGCCGGCCTAAATTGTGTAGATCAGGCCAAATTATCCCCCCAATCTCTTTCAGCTT
>JAVDPK010002988.1:79699-131801 GCA_034780415.1 Cichlasoma orientale
CCAAACAGCACGACTGTTGTGAGGATAAATAACTAAGCGGTGGCCAGAAGAAATGGCAGCAGCCAACAAAGCAGGTGAATAGCACGCTGATATTCAGAGAATCATTTATTGTCAAGAGCTGCTTTTATTCCTTTTATAACTTTCCGGGCATCACGTAGGAAGCAAGCGTGTGCAGCATATTCACAGTTGACATTTCGGGGTCTGAACATAATGGGACTTTGACAGTGGGAAATTTGACACTTTGACCGCCCTTAGAGAAGTGAGAGTTTAATATCCAGAAATAATGGGTGTTATGGTGGTGCTGTAGTTAACACTGATGCCTCACAGCAAGAAGGTTTTAAGCTTGAACTTCTGGTTCAATGGAGGCCATCCCACGTTCTCTCTGTGCACACAGTTTCCCCCCACAGTATAAAGACGTGCACAGTATAAAGACGTGGCCATAGGTGTGGATGTGGAGCCCTGTAGGTTGGTGATCTGTCCACGGTGTAACCCGACTTATTCAGTGTCACCTGAGACAGGCACCAGCCCCCTCCACAGAGTTAAGAAAACAGATCGAATCAATGATTTCTTTTTTTTTTTTTTGTTTAATAAAAACTGTCAGAGGAACATGTTCATTAATTTATTTAACACATTCTCAATTTACAGTGTATACAAGTATAATGAAAGTAAAATGCTTCTTGAAAACACTGAAGGCTAAGATACAGCTAAAAGTGAATTTAAGACATGGCATATATCTATTTACACCATAAATATATGAAAGTATTGCAAGACCTATTTATTCTATTAAAACCCAAACTGCAGAATTAGTTTCACATATTAAGCATTGATACACAGTCAATGGACTCATCAGTAACACAGTTAATGCATGAGAATAATTTGCACAAATTAAAAATCCTATGTAAACAGGCAGCTCTGTAGAGCATACAGGCTTCAGGGAATCATCCTTGAGGTGGCAAATGAAAAGCTTAACAGTAAACAGTAAAACATTAAGCGGAACAACATGTAAACATCTGAGTATGAAGACCTGCAACCATACTTTCATCCTGTGGTGCTAAACCCTTTCTTTCTTTCTTTCTTTCTTTCTTTCTGTACTTTGGATGCTAACATCTGTGTAAAATATTTTAAATCGATCTGTATCAATACTGTGCCAAACACAACAGCTTGAGAACTTTTAGGACTGAAGCTGTTGACATAAATATGCGCTAACATACACAGCAGCTCCTGTCAACAGCAATCAAGCTAGAGCTGTTTGTGCAAGATTAGCACGTATTTAAACACGGCAGACTACTATCTGACATTCAGCAGGAGATGCGCTGACTTTGAGGATGAAAAAGTTGCCTAAAACTCTAAAAATGCTACTTTTACAGCTGTCACTTGAAAAGATACTGTAACTGATCTTAGTGGTGTAAAAACAGCTGCAAAGCATGCCCTAAAAAAGGTGCAAAGTCACTGCTTTGCATGTTTGACGGACGTATTGAGGGTTGCTCTCAGGAAGTGCTGCTTCTCTTTCTGGTCCTTGGCCTCCTCGTCACAGTTTCTTCTTCTTGGTCGCTTTCACAATCTCTCTAACAAGACAAACACAGCCGAGTTAGGAAACAGCTGTACCGTAGTTACGGTTGGATGGTGATTGTGACAATTTTGTGGGTCCACATCTGGACAGGGCTCACAGAATATAAGCATTCTTATATTTTCTTAGCTGCAGCAGAAAAAAGATACCAGGATAAAAATCTGCTCACTGCATGCCAACACTGCAGAACACAACATCTGGTGTACAGGTACTAACAGAAATTGTAGAACTGCTACATCTGTAAATACTGTATACTATATACTTTCTTGCACAGAATTAGAAACAATGCACAATAAATATACTCATAGCCACTTTATTAAGTACACATGTCCAACTGCTTGTTAATGTAAATATCTAATGAGCTAATCACATGGCAGTAAGGTAAGGCATGTGAACATGATTAAGACTACCTGTTAAAGTTCAAACTGAAAAGACAGATGATTAAGTGACTTTGGACGTGACATGTTTGTTGGTAGCAGACGGGTCTCTGTTTACAGTCAGAACAGTCAGAAAAGGTCATTAAAGGTCAGGCCTGACTGCTTTGAGCTGATAGAAAGCAACAGTAACTCAAATAACCACTCATGAAAACCACGCTTATCAATATTGGACAAAAGAAGATTGGAGAAAACACAGAGTCTCGATTTCTGCTGTGACATTTGGATGGTAGAATCAGAATTTGGCATAAATATGAAAGCATGGATCAAGCCTGCCTGGTATCAGCAGTTCAGGCTGCTGTAAAGTGTGTGTGTGTGTGTGTGTGTGTGGGGGGGGTATCTTCTTGGTACACTTTGGGTTCTTTAGTACCAACTGAGCATCATTTAAACACCACAGCCTGCCTGAGTATTGTTGCAGACCATGTCCACCCCTTTATGTACTCATCTAATGATGGCTGCTTCCAGCAGGATAATACAGCATGTCACAAAGCTCAGAACATTTTAAACTGGTTTCTTGAACTTGGCAATGAGTTCACGGCACTCAAATGGCCTCCACAGTCACCAGATCTGAATCCAACAGAGCACCTTTGGGATGTGTTGGAACAGGAGATGCGCATCATGGCTGTGCAGCCAACAAATCTGCAGCAACTATGTGATGCTATCATGTCAACGTGGACCAAAATCTCCGAGGAATGTTTCCAACACCTTGTTGAGTCTGTGTCATGAAGAAATATGGCAGCTCTGAAAACAAAAGGGTCCAACCTGATTCTAGCAAGATGTACCTAATGAAATGTCCGGTGAGAGTATTTGCTAAATTAAACTAATCAGCTGTTGGCTGTAGCAGTAAACATGAGAGCATCTTAATGTTTGCCAAAGAAGCCAAACCTTTAAGTTAGGTTTAACATTGTTGTTAGCTTTACAGCAACCTACCCCATCCTGCTCAGGCAGCTTCTGGCTCTTCTGGTTCTTCATGATTCGTGTTAAGTGGTTGCATAGAGCCACAATTCTGAATGACAGCTGTTGAAACCGACAAAAGAAAAAAAAAAAGAAAAAAAAAAGAAACGGGTTACAAAATCAGTCGTAAGAAACATTTTTTTTTACACAATCCTGATTTAAGTAATAACCCAAGTTGGAACCAGAAACTGCATTTTACCTTCCACCTGCGTCGAGCATACTGTCTTTTAAAGTTCTCCA
This sequence comes from Cichlasoma orientale, assembly GCA_034780415.1. Classification (NCBI taxonomy): domain Eukaryota; kingdom Metazoa; phylum Chordata; class Actinopteri; order Cichliformes; family Cichlidae; genus Cichlasoma; species Cichlasoma orientale. The sequence goes on from JAVDPK010002988.1 coordinate 82,895, forward strand.
AGTTGATCACTGACAACCTCTTCACCAAGGCCTGCCTGGGATTCACAGGCTGCAGAAACACAGCGAGATGTGAGAAAGCAGAAGTATTTGTGATGTCAACACTTGTCCAATGTAATACGCTAGTGTGCGTGTCTAATTTTGACGGTATAACCAGTAACACCATAAAGACATGTCACATCATAAATTACGGGAATTTGAAAAGTGGAGGCATAATCTGTAATTAGCATTTATTTCAGTGTTGACAACAGTGGAAAATGTCAGCGCACACTTGAAAGGAAAGACAAGAGTGCTGAGTGTTGAGATGCTAAGGAAACACTGGTCAGGAAGTGAGAACTTTATCAACAAATAAGATCTTATCATAGACGTTTTTATGGTAAGTTCAAAACATCTCAAAGAAAGAAAGAAAAGATTCTGAAATAAATAAATTAACCTTCAGTAACAGCGCACATTTAAATCCGTAAAAATGATCCTTTCTTTTAAAATACTATAATTTACAAATGGATTATTAAATAAGTTGTTAAATAATATTAACATACAGTAAAAAAAAAAATTGAAGGCAGAATGGAAAAAAAAAAATCAAATCAGTCAATAAAAAACATTTGGATTTTTTTTGCATCCCACTGAGAGAACTGCTGTTTGATTGTGTGTTGACTTTTTGCCGCGGCACAGTAAATTTGTTTTACTTAGTGTTACAAAGAACAAATGAATTAATAAAAGTAGTTTAATATATCAATCAGCTATCCCCGTTAAAGGACTAGTTCTGTATCTTAAACACGTTAGCTGTTAAGATCAACACTACTCTAATGGCTGTCATTTAAACAGCAGGCCAGAGCCAGAAAGAAAGTTAAGCTCAGCTTAGCTTAGGCCTGCTAGAGAAAACAGGCAGCTTGACTCTGTCCAAAGTCAACAAAAGATATGTCAGCGCTGGGGGCAGCAGTCTAAGCAGACGCAAAGACACCTCCACCAGTAACTTTCTCCAGATCTTTCTGTGGAACACAAATATTCCAAACCAGCTGAGAGATGTAATCTCTCCAGCATGTTTTGGGTCTGCTCTGTGGCTTCTTCCCAGTAGGCAGATATTTGTTTAAAATACCAACAAAACCTAGTGCACTAACATTTCTATAATCCAAGTCCAAGGGGACTGGAGTCCATCCCAACTGTAAAAGGGTAAGAGGTGGGGTACACCCCTGGAGAGGTCGCCAGCCTGTCGCCGGACTAACAGACAATAATTCACATTGACAGTAGCGCCTACAGCCAATTCAGAATCACCAATTAACCTAATTAACCCACACAGGCACAAGGAGAACATGCAAACTCCACACAGAAAATATAATGTGAGTTTACGTTTGTTTAACCTTCAGACGGAGCCAGACTAAAAAAAAAATACAAAATCTTTTTTTTTTTTTACACAAGGAAAAAAAAGAAAAAATAAATACAATCTAGAGAATTTAAAGAGTGCAGTTATACATTCAGAAGTTTGTGTTGCTGAAAAGTCGGCAGGTCAGGCAAAAAGAAAAATGTTGACTCTTAGATGATTTTTCAGGACAATAAAAGTTTGTCTTCACTGGTTTATGTTAGCCGGACTCTGAGAGTGGCTCCTCAGCCTCGGGGCTGAGTTCCCCTCCACATGTCTGATGCAGCAGCTCCTCCAGTGTTTGCTTTACGTGTGCGCTCAAACTGCTGCTATGGCTACTGCCATTGGCTCCTTCAGGATGCAGTGAGCCCATCACCTCCTGGAGCCACCGGAGCTCCGAGTTCAGCTCCCGTCTCAGAGCATCCAGTTGGCCCTGCCTGTGGTCGTACTTCTTGCTGATGCCCTCCAGGCACACATCTATCGCCTTCATGTTCTCCTGCAGCAGCCTCCTCGTGGCCTCCACTTTACGTATTTCATGGCAGGCTTGCGAGAGCTGTTTCTTTGTGGTCTCACTCTCCTCCTTGTACCAAGCCTCCTTGTCAATGTAAATGGAGAGCAGTGCTTCTATGTCACCCTGCAGGGTGTGGCGTGCCTCTGCCACCTCAGACAATCCCGTCTCCATTAACCCGATGTCTTCCACCACATGGGCAAAACGCTCAAAGTTGGCATATGTGTTGTTCTGGGACATACTGGAGTGCAACTGGATTGTGTACTCTTTAAGACGTTTTGTCTTCAACTGCTTTTCTTTCTTCTCAGGGGCAGCGCTGTCCTCCTCCGTGTGGCCACGGGACTTCAGACAGAAGGATGGAGGGGGGAGACTGAGTGAGAGGATGTTTCATTGTTGCATCTTGAAAACATATACGTACGTGGCACTGGAGGATTAGTGTGTGACCCCAGAGCATAAGCCACGGCTGATAAGGGTGCCAAAAAACAGCAAACATTCCTGGTGAGGGGGGGTAAGGTTTCCCGGATTCATGCTTGCATCAAAACAGGATGAGGACGCCACAGAAAAACACCACACACGTGCATTTCATCAGACAGAGTGGGGGTAGGCTTCTTCACCATTGCACAAGGCTAAGTTTCCATTCCATTAAAATACAATCGATGAGATATTGCATGAGTCAGACCGTCGAACTAGACAAAAGAAAACTATTTGAGATGGTATGAAGTTGCATGAGATGAGGGGAGCTAGTGGCGAACACAAAATTGGATTTACCTCTTCAGTAAAAACAAGCCTGTTACCGGTACGCTACATTAGCTGCGGTATGTTTTACCCCTTGTAGCAGGACGTGAAGTGCTGACAGCAGTCACACATAATACAAACCATGCAACACTGCAGCAATAAATCATGTCCATACCTTAATCCAAGGATGATTCAGTGCTTCTTGTATGGTCATCCGTTTTCTAAAAAAGAAAACGCAGCTGAATAAATATGCCAGAACAACTCCATCACAGAGGGCACGCAGGTCAGTCGCGCAGTATACGGTGACTCTGAGGAATACCGCTGGACCAAACTTCCACAGGCATATTCAGTTTCCTGCACATAAACACTTAACTGGAAACACATGTTAGGAAATAAGAAGAGAATCACACTTTACAAAGAAAGTGTTTTTGCAACACAATAGTTTACTGTCGCAATAATGTTTGCTTTACATATTTTTATACATCGCATTGTGCAGCAGAAATAAATATTTGCTGTATATTTATGTTGACTGGCTGGCTGTTTATTCTCATTTGGTGAAGGAGTGCACTTCATTAGGATTTATTACAGCAAACCCCCCTCTGGTACTGGGCTTCGTAATGAATTATCAAACTTGACCTTTGGCCTTCAGCTATTTGTTAGTAACCTAATTTTGTTTTGTTTTTTTACCTCGTGTCCTTTTCCAGGAGCTGTCTGATAAAGTTCTTGGCCAGCTCACTGGTATTGCTGAAGAACTCTTCGTCAAATTTGTAGTCCACCGCTGAGACGTTTGCTAACGTTTCCTGCTTTGTGTCACCGAGGAAAGGAGATGCGCCGCTCAGACTGAAACGACAACAGCACAAACGTTCGCACACTGACTCAATCTCCATAGATGCATAAAGATTCTCAGTCATAATCACAAATAATCCCAACTTACAGTATGTATGTGATGACTCCGATGCTCCTGTGAAAAACAGCGCAAGGTTAATCCGAGGTTATGCACTGCAGCCTGTTGTATAGAAGTCAGCAGAGTCAGAGGTAATTAAATGCTCTTACCACATGTCTGCCTCCAATCCCAGTGGCTCATAGTTGACTATCTCTGGAGCTGAAAATAGACAGGACACACTCAACATCACAAAGCGCATCGGGCCAGACACCAAGCATCCTCTTAAAATCTTCAAACTCTATATTTAAAAAAACTTACCAACAAATTCGGGTGTGCCAAAAATGTTTTTGAAATCTGCCCCATCTTGTATTTTGTGCGCCAGTCCAAAGTCTATTAATTTGATGCGCGGTACGGTGGCATTATTGTCCAGCAGCATTATATTTTCAGGCTGCAGCAGCGGTGTGAAAAAAAGAAACAAAGCATACATGTCAGCACATTTCCACTAGCAGTAAGATTGTGTAAAACAGGCAAAATGAGGTGGAAGAAACAAGTTACCTGGATAAATCCTCCTTTTGTGCAAGCGTTAAAGAAAACCAGTTAGTCGTGCTAATTGGCGCATAGATCTGACAGAGTAGACTGAAAATCAAGGCCTCAGGCAGGTTTGAATCAAGCACCAGTCTACAGTGTATCCTGTTATTTTGGATGCCAAAACCGGCTTCGATTTCCAAAAAAAAAAAGGCCAACAGTGACGATCATTCACAGCGAGTCATCCTTACATTCCTGCTGGTGCCCAGATTCACATGGTGGACCTAAAAAACATTATCACCCAGTTCTGTATTCACTTAGTAAGATGTGGGCTCTCATGGAAACTCATCAAAGGAGCTTTTTGTTTCCCAGCACTGCCCTGTGGCCCTGTGCAATATAATAGGTCTGCAAATTAGGAACTGCTCACACTGACTTTGAAGGGTTAAGGGATTGGGGTCAGGTTGTGTTTATTTAGCTGTTTTGAAGTTTTATTTTAATTTGAAAAAAATTACAAGTTGAAACAGGTCAAATAGGAGGGTCAATGTGTAGACTGATCTGGTGAAAATAGATCAAGGGAGCATAGATTCAAACCTGCAGGGGAACTAAAAAAAAAAAAAAAAAACAGGGTAGAGAGAAACATGAGCGATGCTGCTCTGAAAGTGAAGAGATAACCTTGAGGTGCTGGTATCTGAGAGTTTGGATGTCGGCCACAAAAAAACAGGAAGGATGTGTGAATCAGAATAGCGAGACTGTAGTGACGCATAAATTAAACACCTGCTAGACATATCTTTCATTTGAAGCCCTTTTTTTTTGGCATTGCTTGAACATAGTAATGCAGTTGCGATGGAGGTAAAGGATTTCATCTTCCACAGTTTAACACGCACAGCACAGATGAAGCATGCTGTACCTTTAGATCAAAGTGTGCAATCTTCTTGGAGTGGAGGTACTGCACTCCATCTAGGACCTGCTTGATAAACTGAGTGGCTTCTTCCTCGCTGAGACTCTCCTTTTGAGCCAAGAAGTCAAACAGCTCTCCTCCAGAGACCCTGCAACATACACAAATGAACGCACACACAGAGACACACACTGACACTTAGTGACTGTGGGCTCAGACAATCTCGAGCAAGCCCTGTCCAGCAGTTTTATCTAAAGTGTGTTCTCAGGAATTGGATGCACAAGCCCTAGATGCCTTAGATATGTTTGACTGTGGTGCCAACTTGCGTCAGTTTTGGGTCACTCTGTCCTACTTATGGACCGATGTATTTTTCCATAAACATATGAAAAAACCTTGACCCATAAACACAATGTTCTCTACCATTCAAACGAAGATAATGAATGAAGGGCAGTGCATCATCCTGTAGCCGTCAGTCTGTTTTTTTCTGTCTGAGTTTTCAATTAGTCCTAATCAGTCATGTTTCTAGGCACTCACTGAACCCAGATGGGGGCCCCCTTTGGCCTCTTTTCAACACAGGCATTATTGACTTTGGGAGAGACTTTCTGGTCAGCGTGATCGGGGTGAATGGTTTTCAGCAAACACAGCTTAAACAAACAGAAATGAACTCACAGATAGGTGGATTTTTACTATTTTGCCAGTATTCATGTCAAACATTCAAAAGACTGCGCTGACATAATTTTGCATAAAACCAATAAAACATGCTTTATGTTTTGAAGGTTCTTATCTATTGTGCATAGATTCTTGGAAGTTTTGAGAGGTTATGCATGAGCACGATCGAACTCTATTCTTGTGGCTGCGCAGATATCACAGATGCATTGCTGAATCTCGCCGGGACTCACAGTTCGAGGATAAGTACCACATCTGTGCGGTTCTCGTAAACATCGTGGAGCTCCACGATGTTGGGATGCTGGAGCTGCTGCAGGATGCCCACTTCCCTCTCAATCTCCTCTTTTCTCACACCCCGTCTGCTGACCCGACTCGGGCGCTTCTTGATGAACTTTGCTGCATATGCATTACCTGTGCTCTTCTCTATGCAGCGCTTGACAATTGCAAACTGCCCACTGCAGACACAAAAGAAATAAAAAGCACAGAATGTGTCTGTTAATGCTGGGATTCTTTCAACGAGCAGCGACCCACTGCATTTCGGTGGGAATCCGAAACTGTTTCATTGGCCTCGGTGGAGGATGTGATCTCTGAATGCCCTTTTTGTTGCACCTATTATTATACCAACTGATTTACCTGTGTCATGATTTGTAGACTTTCTCTTGCTACTGTACCACAGGCAGAAGAGAACAACCTCTAATAATATTCTTTACATTTTGCCACAGGACATTACAAGACGGACACCAGAGAGGAAACTGTATGACAAAAATGAGAAAATTGTGGTATAGTTCGTCGCTTCCTGTTTCCTGGCGAGACAATGAGACACTGTGAGAGAGAGCCTCTGTCCTCCTACTTCTTTTAACTTCCTGCCAAATATTTTAGACATGCACAAGAGTTTACAGCACTAAACAAAAATTCACACACAGAGGTGTGTGTGTGTGTGTGTGAGACTCTGAGAATAGTGTTCACTGAATCATTGTGCTCTTGTTTTGAATGTTACAGCTGATAGACATGAGCTTATGGCATCTAATTAATTAGCTTCTGTACTGACTCCGCCCGGTGGAATATATTCCTTTGTTTTCATTCATCCCTAACATAACTCATATCTCTCATAACTGGCCTACTGACAGACTGAGCGAGAAGTATGAGAACATTTTCCATATGAGGGGAATATCTGTGGCTTTAATATCAGACCAGCACTTGAGTAAGCCTGCTGTCATTACTGCTGCTTTGTTGTTTCCTGTTGCTGGGGGTTGACCTGCCCACCCTATTGTGAATGCAAGCCTCTCGTCCTTCTGCATGAGGCCACGGCAAGATACGAGGGTTTGTGTGATGACAGAGCTGGCAAGAGTTTTAGTGAATAGGAAGGAATGGTTGGGTAAAACACATTAAAGTTTGAGGACTGAAGAATTTTTATGTCTGCAGCACAGACACATTGTGACAGTGTGGGGGAGCGGGAAAAAAACTCCCAAAGAGGGGAAAGAGACAATAATTGGCAGGCATTTCTTGAATTTTGGGCATAACTGTCCACACAGAAATTCCAGAGCGGCTGTCCAATCTGTGTCTAGAGGGCTAAGAATAGCCAGACTCAAACAGGCTCTTTCTCTACCTGCCACATTTCTTCTGCTGGGGGTGAGAGTGAAAGCCTCTGCTTGTACTGCACGAATGGAAAAGAAGAAGGGTGGAAAGGGGGTGTGCGAGGAAGAGCTGTACATCTCCACACATCTCCAACAGTTTACACTTGTATTATCAGGATGTTTACACTGTGGATCACGAAACAAATTAAGGGATTAAATACAAAGTAATTATCTCTGTGGTTTTAAACCAGCTACTGGCTCTGTAACCCTGCACTGGTGTGGCAGGGTTACGCCAGTTTTTGCTTTTTGTGGCACGCCCTGTCCAGTGCTCACTCTGCTCTGCGATCACACCTGGGGGCTGTTACACTGACTGCACTAAGCCTCTCACGAAACCCACTCAAAAGCAACCATAAAAAAATATGTAAATGAGGTACCACACAAACAGAGGCTTTCAATAACAACCGCAACAAAGGGATCAGAAAACTTCAACTGTGATGCAATGTGACACAGCTGGAACAAACAAACGGAACATCTCTGAGACACAGTCTTGAGAAAACAAGGGTATAAGCTTCTATAAAGTGCAGTAGTGCTAGATGCAGGGGGACTTTTATTGGACAAGCCAGGGTTGTTTCATCTGTGCGTCTAATAAAAAGGAATTCCTTCACTTTTGATTGGTTTGATGTCTTTCTATAGCGTTCAGGTTCTGGAAATATGTTCAGACCCTAAAGGCCCTTGCAGTTATTATTGAAATCATGTGTGAACATGTCCCAGCAGAGACTGCGAGGGAAAAGAGAGAGCCGGTAAACATACATTGCAGCAGTGGTCCACGAAGAATCACAGGCACATGCCTTAAAAGGAAAATAAAAACAGAGCGGGTGGAGTGATAAAAGACAGCATCATGGAATCGCAAATCCTCCTTCTGTCCGGTCTATTCACAGGACGTCTCCACCCCTGAGCCCTCCCTGTTAGAGTTGATAATGTGTGAACTGAAGAGGTGGGGAAGTCACTCATTGAATTCCACTTGCGAAAACAGGCATCAATTACCCCAAGGGGAGGAACTGAACTGTGACGGGGGCATCAGCAGTGCCCTTGATTTGGCTGATAAGCAATAGTGAATAGAATAAGCTCCTGAGATGATAGTCGTAGCCCATATGTGAAAAGGCGCCCAATGCAAACGTCAGTGTAGGGGCTTTACTTAAGCATTGTTACAAAGTGTAGAGTAACAGCGGAAAGAGGAGCGATGCTGGGGCCGGTATTCCGCAAGAGGCCGGGCTAAGCCGAGCAGTGGGGCTGAAAGTGCCATCTCTCTTCCACTTCCAACAGCTGAAGGTCATTAGCCACAGCCAAGGTTGGAGGAATGCTTGGACAAATGGCGCCGACTCAATATTTAAACATATTTCTCAAATGAACAACCACCCAGACAGCATGACAAAGAGAGCCAGATTCATAAGTGACCCAGCCCTGCCCATAACCATGCATCTAATGTGCAAACTGAATGCCAAGGAGGGCTGCGGAGAAGCAGCTCCGACCTCTAAAACTCTGATTATGCTTTTTTGTTTTTTACTGTAAGTGAAATCTTTCCACATTTAAGCCCTAAATTAATCTCTAGATTCCCATTGGTATTAAAGTCCGGCCACACACACCCCCACCGGCATCTGTGAGGCATTAGTGCACTTTGTAATGGGACAACCTCTGTCAAAACTGGAACTCTGGGAGATGTCCAAAAGGTCAACGTGGAGTTCCCTCAGTTAGACTGCACCAAATAAACACTTTCTTTTTTTTATCTCGCTCAACAGCAGGACTGTCTCAGAGCTATAGAGACACGGCGCGCAGCAAAATCTCTTCAGGGAAATTCTAGTACTTTCTGTTAATCTGAAACAGCTGTGTGCTTGGACTGCGGGTTCTTTTCACTTCAACACATCTAGTGTGTGAATACAGCAACCAAAGATTTGCATTGCTGCCCTCCAGGCATTTTCTATGAAGAAAACCTCTGATAAAATTAGTCTGAATTATTTTCTCCTGTGTCAACCCACATAGAAACTGGGAAATATTTTGCATATCAGGGAGAAGGGATGCTTTCAGTGCTCCTGCAGTGTTTACCAACTGGACAGCCCACAGTGTGTTCAGGGACAGGTGTGCTTTGTTGTTAAACATGCTCACAATGACTAACATGCTGCTGTGCATTCTGAGTTGCTGTTTTATGAGTTTTCCACGTACTGTATTTTGTTATAAACCACAAACAGACCAGATTGAAACTTATGGCCTCATCAAATTCACACAGTTCACACTGAGATGCACGTCGCTCACTTTACCCTCCATACATGGGAAAGATGTCACGGTGGTACTAGAGAAAAAGTTTACCAATTGAAGTCGATATGAAACGTGTTAGGAAGTCATAGTGAAACCATCATACAAAGTATGAATTCAGTGTTTGGTGACTTCAAATTTCAGAGGAAGTTTACATGTTTTTTTGTGGGTTTTTTTTATAGATGGAAGCTTTTTGACATTGACGTACAAAGATAATGTTTTTTCATCTGCTTGTTTCATGGCCGCAGCGCTACTTACGTCTACTAAAGGCATAAAGGTTATCAGGTGTTACGAACAAATTTATTTGTGAACATCTGCACTGAAGTCATTTTTCCCAGCCTTGCCCAGACGTTCACTGCTTCCTATTAACGTCATCTGGCGGTTTGCACTGTAACACTTTTCAACTGTATTCTGTCATCGCCGATGGAAAGACGGGTCCACCTGTCACTGCATGCCTCACACGTCAAAGGGTTGCTACGTTTACCCAAAACTCTGTGTCATTGATGGAAACAGCCACTGAGCGCCGCTGATCGGGACACTGTGACATTAAACCCGTCAAAATGATTAATTCACTTTCCCTCAGTGGTGCAACAGTACCACAGCACAGAATACTTAAACATGTCACACAGCTTTTGCCTCCCTTCATCAAATTTCCCCACCCTCTTAGAGGACAATTGAGTAACAGTTCCACTGAGGCATGCGAGTGGAGGGGTCTGAAGCCATGAAGCTCTCAAAGCTGTGGGTGGGCTGAAACGCGCCCCCCGAGACTCACCAGAAAACTGTGACCACGACTGAAAAAGATAAAATTACTACAGGTTCAGTGACTCAGAAAGTTAACCGGGGCTTTTAACCACAGTAGCTTAAAGCGTCACTTATTTTTGACATAGTGATGTTAAACATGTACAATACTCACCCACAGCGGTGTCCCCTTTGATTTTACGGCAAAGGGTTTCTCATGAAAAATAAGTAAGCAACATGTCAGACTTTAATCAACACATTCCCATTTCTGCCACGTGTTTAAGGGATTCATAAAGGGAATTTCAACTTTTGTAAAGATTCACTCGTAACATTATAAATCATCTACTAGTTGTTTGTTTTGTCTTCTTGCTCTTCATGTGTAATTATAAATGAGAGTACATGATTTATTTTTTTTAAAAAAAGGGTGTTTACAATGTATTTACTTTGTAAAATAGATAAATTGTTAGTTAATGTATTTGGATTGGGGCTCTCAGCAAGTAGTCAAAAAAAAATCCATTTTAATGGCTTAAAGCTGAGTCATCATTTTCAATTTGTATAGACCTTCAGTGGTGAGCGCTTTACTGGAAAGCTGTAGCCCTCATCATTCAAATAAACTGCCTTACCTTTTACTGTAATAATATTATTACATTTGTGAGGCCTTTGCTGAAAATTCTTCCTCTTCTGTTTTTTTTTTTTTAATAGAACTGATGGAGGCCTTTCAACAGCAGGCCAGGATCAGGGTGTGTCAAAGAAGCTTGATAGTACATGGCCAGCAAACACTGGCACATAGTGCATATTTGGATTAATGGTGAAAGGCTACAGGTCAGATGCTTTGTTTTTACACCCTCTCAATCTGTTAGCAAGTGGTGCACATGCCCAAGCTGTCCCTCAGTGCAAAATTGGTGTAGCTTCCTCAATCCATACGGTAATCTACCAACTTCCTTTAACTTATTTCCTCAGTTTCCTTTATGTCTGCTCTTTACAGGGTTTATTAACAACACTTCAACACACTGGTCCACCACCCAAAATCGTTTTCTTCGAGTGCGTTTACTTTTGGAGCCTTATCTCTTGCTATAAACCTCAGCCTGCTTTAACCCAGTGGCACTCCCCAGTTCAAGCTTAGACAGGCCAGCTGTTTGCATACCTACATACATAAGGAGGACCACTGCATCAAGCACTTGCAGGGGAAAGCTTACTCACGCTCTGACTCACACAAAATGCAGAGGATCATCTTCTAAGCGCTGGGATCAAATAACCTCTCCTGTACATGCTTCATAAAAACAGTTTGATGAACAAATCCTCACCTTCCCAGCACTTCTCCAAGTTCATAAAAATCCTCAACATTCTCGTGCTTGAATACCGCCATGCCGGGTGTCCTCATTGATGTAGTTCCCGGATATGTAAAGCAGATATGTAAAATAGTCTCCTTGATATGCTCCAACAAAGCCGGTTGTTGCGCTTCTCCAGGAGTAGTCTTCCTGCTTGCCACAAGTCCAACCCTGCTGATACAAAGAGGAGTTGGTTTCCGACTGCAGTGATGAAAATGTTTACTACAAGTTCCAGCTTGCTGTAAGGTATTCAGTCAGAACTACAGCAACTTTCACCTTGCACTTAAGCCTTAACACCAGAGCTGGCATAGAGAAAAAGGGTCACCTTTGTTCTTCACTAGTATTACAGGGTTTAAGCATTCACCTACAGCTCGTACAACAGTGTCTGGGCAGTATAACAGTGCATAATGAGGATTACAAATGAAAAGAACATTTCTGGGTAATTAGGGCAGGGCATCTGTTGTGAAACATTATGTCTGGCTAAAAGATTGAGCATGGCAGTTACATGGGCTTTGTGAATGTCAGAATTTGACCATTGTAGCTATCGTGAATAAGGATTTAGAAATAAAATGGTAACCGTGCAGTATGGGAGGGAACGCATATGTGTATACAAATGTCAAGCGAGAGAGAGAAAAAAAAAAAGATGTTCACACACTGAAATACCACAAACTTCCTCTCTGGTTAAACTTCATGAGTTTTTCTCAAGTATCTGAACAAAAGTACCTGCAGTTAAATGTTTAGTCTTACCTTCAGTCAGCTGCAGAGTTGATGACAAACTTGCATCAGTTCTCAAGTCTCCTACTGCTGGTCTGCTCGTCCCATCGCTGCAGCTGAGTCAGAAAACAGTTCCTTCAGGGGGAATGACTGTTGTTTTCTGTCACTGCTTGTAGCACCATCAGGCTTTTGTGTGCGCGCAGAGTCCCTCCCTCTGATGGCTCTATTGTGAAACTGCAGCATGAGCGTGGCAGGCTCGGTCCTTCCTAACGGATGTGTCTGAATAAGCGTTTGAAATTAAGAAATGATTAAAGTAAGGCAAGTTTTTTTTTTTTTCAACCCACCCCCCACTTCTGAAAACCTGTGAATAAGACACAACACATTCAGTCAGCAACTGTTTATTAACGTGTCTTTTAACTGTTATTACAAAAAAACAAACATACGGAGGCAGTTGTGTCAAATACAAGCTTCGCACTTCCCATCATTGAGTGAAACAGATTAACAATGAACAACATGAGTGATTTAGATACAAAAAAGTGAAGTGCCCTAAGCTATTCTGAAGTCATCTTACCAATAAACTTGTGCAATACAATGCCGGGCAAAGCAACAGACATAACGAGAAAACGAAGAAAAGATGACTGATTTAAATGTAGCTTATTCCAGGGACAAAAAAAAGTCTGCAAACTAGCCTCAGAGGAGACACTGAGTAAACATAAAAACTTACTGTATGAGCCTTTTGGCGATATGTGTGGACATTTAATAAAAGAAGATTAATTGTAAACCAATCAAGAGCTCTAGAGAGACCCGCTCTCACAAAGGAAGAAATACAAATACAGGCAACTGTTTCATTAAAATAAAATACTTTTTTTGCCATTTATTCTCTAGATCGGGGGATCAGTGTGTGTGTGTGTGTGTGTGTATGGGGAGGGGGGTGAAAAGGTGTCATTAACAGCAGATGTCTCATCTCTGTAAACGCCTAAAATTAATTAAAACTAAAACTTGAACAAGGTGTAAACAACACATCAGCACACAAGAGAAGCAGCTGGGCGGAAAAAGAAAGCACCCCCCCTCAACCAGACTGAAACGTTTTACTTAACAGCTGATTGACCAAATATAAACACTGGTTTCGATGCTTGGAATATCAACTTTCCCCAACGCTGGTGCAGGAACCAGAGAAGCTGATCCCAGTGCAAGTACCTGATTATGGAAGAGAGACGTGTGGCAATCTGGTGAAATGCTTCCCTCACAGAGTTCAAATGATATTTCCTTTTTTTTTTTTTTCTTTATACAACAATCATCGTGACTTCACAGCCATTTTAAGAACAGTCAAACTGTGTGGAGGGTACCTGTGAGCTGAGTGTAAACGCCAGGTAAATGAATGCCATACTGCCACACTGAGGACAACAAATGCAATTGCATCAGCAGTCAGAAAAAAAAAAAAAAGAAATGTAGGATTACACACAAGGAAACCACATCCTTTAAACATGTGACAGTACTCATAGGAAAACCAAACACAATTAAGTGATTTGTAAGGATTAAGCAATGCTGAGAAAAGACAATAGTGGCTCACAACATTAATTCGATGGCTTATAGAGATACAAGTACACTGCTGCTCAGTATGTTCTAGATGCTCTTTCTGCGACTGATAATACGAGGAAATGATTTGTTTTTGACGCATCCCTTGAAGGGAAACACAACTGGGAATTTTATGTCCATGTTTGGACATAAAGCCTTAAGACTTGAGTTTCAGCAACATTTTCATTTCAGCATAAGTGATTTGAGTGTACGCGCATCTGAGTGGCAATTTGGGGGAAAAAAATACATAAAGAATGAAAGACACTAGAAGACGGTCGCTAAAAATTCGAATGAAAAACAGAGTAGGCAATACATTAAATCCTTCAGCACACTTAAAAAGTCAATTATAAAATAAAGATCACAGCCATATGTTTGAAAATACTGATTTGGGCTGCAGGTGTTTTGGCCATTACATGAACACATAAACATACAGAAAATAAGAGCATCTACTAGACGTTGAAAACAAATGGAAGGAATACTGATAACCAGCTCTTTCGGGCTGTAATGTTTTGGTCCTTTGATGCGATTTTTACTCAACATGTATAAAGTTGATAGTTCCAGCTCTGATGCAGAGACCAACTCCAAAGACTGGGTGGGGAAAGCACTCCTTTCATCACTGCAGAACACCCCTGCTCTGCCGAGATGATCTCTTTGTCTCCATATTTTAGCCACAAGCCCGAGGTCAGTTTTCCTCCTCGTCATCGCTGACAAAGCTCCGTCGATCCTGACTCGTCTCTCTCTCCCTGAGGAAGGTCTGTCGGATCGCTTCCAGCTCCGTCAGCTCGAGGCGGACTTTCTCCAGGTGAAAGGAGCGCCGATTGTGAATTTGCCTCATGGGGAACGGGTTCATGTCCACAAAGGCAACGCTCATCAGCTTCCTGGAAAAAAAGGAAAAAGATATAATCCTGAGTGTGGACTCTTTTTTTTTTTTTTTTAACTCACGCTCATTTCTCAAATGTATTACTTTATGAAAGCCTTAAATTGAAGTGCTACCGCCTACAGCAATCTGTTTAACAACTGCATGTCGGCATTCAAGTCACAGAACCGCTTCACAGAGCCGCTGCAGCGCCGCTGTGTAACAATAGGAGCTAGATTCAGTGACCCGTACCTTTCCTTGACACGCTTACATACTCAAAGCCCACACACTGCAGGTGAAGTGCTTTTGTATCATTTAGCTACACTGAAGGGAGATCTGAGAAGCTATTTCAAGGTGATGCAGACGCACTGTTGTCGGGAAGTTCTCTCACAGGACTGGGAATAGGAAAACAAACAGCGGCTACTGCACCTTGAATCCAGGATTGTGCGTGTGAAGTATCTGAGATATTTGAAGATGGCCGTGGAGTCCTGCAACTTCAAAAACTCTTCTTCTTTGTACTTGAAGAGAGCGAGAGCAAAGCGGAATATGATCTGTGGAGGGAAAAACTGTGTGAAATCCTGTGTGACTGCAGCATAAAAAAAAAAATTCACCCAAGAACATCTGAACACAACATTGCCTGTGAACAGACAACACAATATAGTCCTTGCCGTCTTAATTTGAGGTTCTCGGCAGGGTTCTGTTTAGAGTTCGGCTCTACAGCTTTAGTGTCTTAACTCACATCGATTCACTCTCAGCATTTTTGTGTTAACGAGGAGCTGTTTGCTAAGATGCTCGCCATAACAATTCTAAAAGGGGATGCTAAATCAGCACGGCGCTCACAGATTGTCTCCACTGCCACATTCGACCGCTCAGATATTCAGAAATTAGATTTTCAGCATCTCTATATATATGTAATATTTTGTGTGCGTGTTTGCTTGACAGCTTTGTGTTTTACATGGAAACACACACCGTGTAGTTTGACACCTGACATGCTTTTCACCTTTCAGCAGTCATCACACCTCAGTCGCTCACTGTTGCAAATTTGCGGTTACATTTCGCAACTTTTCTTTCCCCATTAACCGCTTTATTTTTATTCTTTTAAACGTCGTGCATAAAACTGTAATACTGCCAAGTCTTCGCCTTTCTTTCTGAGTCAGCAGCACAGCCCAGAGTACCTGCAGAGCCTTTATCTGAGTATGGTCGTTTTATCAGATGTCACTGCAGTTATAAAAATCTGCCCCTCTATGATAATTGCCTTTTACCTTTGGGCCTTCAAACAGAAACGCATCCCAGATCTTGAAGAGGATGTCGCTCACCACACTGTCCACAAACACCACCAGGAACCAGTTAAACGTAATGAGGGAGAAGTCGACTTTGTGCTGCTCGAAGTGGGCGTGCAGCCGCGGTAGCTTCTCATTCATCAGATCCTTGAACACACGCTGGTCAACCTGTGCATACCAAACCAATGATTTACATTTTTATGGCTAACTGGGGGGTTTTATTTTCAGAGTGGGTCAAATTCAGCAGAACAAAAGAAGAAAACCAAACAGCGCTGATGCCTGCATTCCTGCTCTGCAAGTCATCAACTGCAGTCACATGAGTATGATATCACTGACGCCAGAGAAGGTTGTAAAATCTGATATAAAAGGCAGTAACTTGTCACTCCTTCTTTTATTGTGTCTGGTACAATAAAATTCAACTTTTCCCTTTTACCTGTGAGCCAAGGAGAGTCTTGGTGTAATAGTCTCTTGGCATGAAGACCTCCACGATAGCTATAAGGGTCCAAAAAGCGTCCTCTTGATCTAAATAGAGCAAGGCAATTGCTGCCAGCCTGAAGAAATAACATACAAGAAAAAAATGAATGTTTACATGCCACAAAAGGAAAGAAGGAGAAAAACTAGACCCCCCCCCCCTCCACTACCTGTTTAGTCCCTGACAGTAGCCGATATCTGGATTCCTCCATGAGAAAGCCAGCAGGACGTTCCTGAGTTTTTGGATGCCACCTGCACTCGGAGAGGAATAGTGCTTGTTGTTGGGCAAAGTGCGCAGCAAGTCCAACTCGATCTGCTTCGAGGCCGGGTTGGGCTTGTCCCTTGCTACATTTAGTAGGGTCTCATAATAGTCTGCTGGCAACTGGTCACGAAACTTCTTGACATGGAAAGAAACACACCAGCGCCACACCTGGGAGCGGTGCTCATGTGGCACGCCGCAGCGAACCAGGGCCTTCAGCTCAGGGGAGTGAACCAGGTCTCTGTTCATGGTGCTGGCCAGAAAGTTCTCCCACTTGACCCCGACGGACACCTCCTGATCTGTCATGGACAGAGACTTCAGCTCCAGGGCTCTCACCTTTGCGATCAGTTTTTCCTCCTCTTCCTCCTCCTCCGGGACGGTCTTGAAGCCATACACGTCATACTCGCTAACATGACATCGAGAGAGAGAGAGAGAAAATCCATTAGTGATGCCAGTGAATTACAAAATCTGCTGAAAGCTGCTTCTGTAACATCTTCTCATCCTGGCTTCTTCAGCTTTGCATCAC
Organism: Cichlasoma orientale; assembly: GCA_034780415.1. NCBI lineage: Eukaryota > Metazoa > Chordata > Actinopteri > Cichliformes > Cichlidae > Cichlasoma > Cichlasoma orientale. Next base: position 100,089 of record JAVDPK010002988.1, read on the forward strand.
TGAGGGGTTTTCTAAATGTGTAAAATACATTTTGACGAAGCGCAGAGGACATGCCCGAGCTTGCAAAGAATTCAGCGACAGAAATACCCGTTAGCAGAGCTAGTTTTTCCAGTCAGGAAATATGTGCACGTACTGCTGCTACACTTTATTTGGGTCTTCTAAGACGAATTAAAAAAAAAAAACAAAAACACAGCTTCCTCTCATGAAGTGCTCTTCCCCTTGATATGTTGCACAAGTCTGGTAAAAATATCACATATACACAGTACTGCTTAATTTTGTTTACTAAAGAGCTGATGCCCCTTCACATCGCCGTCAGTGGAATCTTTGTGCTAAGCCACAGTGCAGGTGAGAATGACACATGTACGCGGTAACAACACCTACATTTAGCCATTTATTTTTCACAGCTGCTATAAATGTTGGAAAGCAGCTGTGCGTGCTCTTACAACTTCTTAATATTAAAAAAAAAAAAGTAGTTGATTTTTTAATTTTTTTTAATTCAAAACAGCCGCAAAGCATCTACTGACGAGGCTTTCTGCACATACCTGACGGTGTTTGGTTTGAAGATTGGGTGCTCCTGCTGGTCTGGGCTCTCGGCCTGCAGTGCATCCTCTAATAATCTGGAGATGACCTCGCGGGCCGGGCTCTGCTCTGAAGACGAACACACTGGGTTCTTCACCTCTTGGAGCAGAACCAAGTACTTACTCTCCACCTGACACAACTTGGCTTCCAGGGCCGTGCACTGTAGAAAAGAGGGCAAAACAACGTTTCGGCTTTATCTGCTTTAAATTTGTGGGTTTGTGGAGCACCAGCTAAGGCTCATGCTGGATTTCCCCTAAAGCTATTTTAACTTCCCGTTTCTATTAACATGCACCGTTAACCATAAAACACAGTGGAGTACCTTTGCTTCTAAAGCCTTTTCTCTGCTCTCTGCATTCCTGCGCAACACCGTCAGCTCCAGGATCTCTTTGTTCAGGAACTTGTTCTGGGATTTGTAGCCTTGCAGACTGTCCTGTAAGTGAAAAACAAGACAGACGGGGTGTCAAGATGCTCAGGTAGAATTTAAAAAAAGACATAAAAAAAAGTTCCAATGTTGATGACAGTTTAAGATTAAGATAAGATGAATCTAGGTTTTTCCATCTCTACCTTGAGGATGCTCAGCTCCTGCAGATCTTTCTGCGGCGGGGGTGAACCAGCATCACTCGGATTTCCGCCCTGCTCAAAGTTTTCTTGTGACAGCTTCATGATGACCTCATCCTTCGCCTGGATGGTCTCCATCAGCATCCCCAGCTGGTCATTTATCTCCCCCACCTTAAGTTTCAGGCCCTTCAGCTCTTTTTGCAGACTCTCCTTCTCCAGGGCAAGACGCTCCATGTGACCACACATGGACTGAATCTGTCCATCTCGTTCCTTAAGCAGCTCCTGCAGCTGTTCAACTTCTCCCTGGGCCACTACTGAAGTTTGGGTCTGGTCTGAGGCTGCTGACGAATCTGGAGCCGGGGCCGGACGGCCCGCAGCGGGCCTTTCGCTCTGGGAGGTCCTTAATGTCTGCTGCAGTAGCCTCACCAGCTCCTGTAGGATCAGCATCACATATTATTTAGAGAAAACACTGGCGTGCAATAGGTGTGTTTACAGCCCCTTTAAGTACAGAAGGAGAGTACAAAACATGCGGCTGGAAATCATTTGCATTTCGAAACGGTGACAATGTGACTGCGGATCTGGCCTCAGGTGCTGAGAGTCTTCAAGTTAAACTCTGTTAAAGTTTGACCGGTGAAGTGAAGCACAGAGGTGAAAAAGCTATTAGATATTATGACCAATCAGCTGGCCTGAAAGCACAAAAAAAAAAAAGAGAGAACAGAGAGTAATGGGAAGGAGTGCTACATCTGTGAATGCTGTCTACTGTTTCCTTGTTTCGTGCTAAAGCATGACTAATCATTTGCTGACTTCCCCTAATAGTGAGAGTATCAGTTTTTTAACCAAGCCGCTCAGTCAGGCATCACAATTCCGGGCTTGTCCTTTATTAACAGATAACATCACTACAACCAGGGACTGAACACTTTCAGTAGAAGCTCTTACTCCAGACTATTACATTTCCATGTGAGACAATCCATACAAATGTGTTATATTGTTAGAAATAAAGTTAAGGGATCAAACTATACCTTTTGCGTGGCCAGCTCTTCTTTGAGTTTGACCTCTTCCTGCTGCAGCCGACTCAGTTCTTCTTGCTGCTGTTGGCTTTGGAGCCGAAGCTGCATCTCCAAAGACTTGCTGCCGTTACACTCCACCGGCGAGTTTTCGGCGCTGCGGCCCGACTTTCCGGTGCCCATCATGTCTCGGAGCAAAAGCTTTTTAGGCCGCGAGGGGTTGCGCACAAAATCAAATGTAAACGCTGATCCAAAGGAATCTGAGGGAGAGCACAAGTTGAGCAATTGTTATTTGTGAGCCTCGGGAGGAATGTAAGCTGAGGATGAGTGTTAACCCGAAGGGTGGGTGAGTGAGGCAGCAGAGAGCCGACGTACGTCTGTGTGTGTCTGGATGATTCTTCTGCTCGGTGAAGTCCTTTGGTGGGTCCACCAGCTCCCACTCCTCTGAGGGACTGTTGCCGGTGTAAAACATACTGCGTCTGTGATCAGCTCGGCCCGAACGCAGGTAAGACATGGAGTTCCTGACAGAAATCAGGAGATGTTGTTTTTTGTTTTTCTCTCACACATTTCATTGCAGCTCAGGGACAAAAAGTCAAGGTCTCCTGAGACCCCACAGAGATCTCCGATTAACCACAGGGAAAAGTGATGCTCCGCTACTTTGGAAATGCTAGTGATGCTTTAGTAAAAAGGCTCGCAGAAGTGCGTCAGAGAAAGAAATAAACAAAGCTAAGTGACAGAAGTGAGCAGGACTATAACTGACTCCAATGGTGTCAAACTCGTGTTCACACTTCACACTGTGAGGTTACTGCGACATGCTAATTTCTGCAACGTGCAAAACAGTGGCCCACATTTCTGTCTATATATATATATATATAAAATAAATAAAGACACATATCAGATGTGTTTAAACCTCACTATCTATACTTGTGTTCTGATGGGGGAGCTCTACCTTCGGAAGCTGAAAGTCTCACAGTTTTAGATGCATAGTGCCCCATAATTTATAATTTTTTTACTTTATAGCATTTACTTCCATATTTCTACCCCCTAATGTTGTATATAGTCTCAATGTTGACCTGATCTTAATTTCTGTATTGTCTTAGTTCTATACTTTATGCTCTTTGTTTTATTTTTATACTCTTAGTTCTATATTTTATACTTGTATATATGTATACCTATTGCCCTATTCTGTATATTTGGTTGATAACAAGAGAGTTCTGCGCAAAAAATTACAATGTCAAAGATATTAGGAAATTTACAATCAGAATAATTTAGCTATCAACAAAATTCCCCCAGCAATACAGAAATATAATTTTAAATGATAAAATACAAGTTTTTTAGTAATTATACTGCAGCTTCATTTTCAGCAAATGCTCTAATTGAAAATGACCCTGCCCACAACTTCAAAAGCTCACTAAGTCATCTGAATCATTACACTGAGACTATCAGACTGACACATTCAAAGGACAGTAAAACAATAATTCACAAAAGCGCATTTCACACACTTGGCAGGCGACCACATCTAAGACTGGAAAAAAACAACTTTAAGGTGCCAAAAACTGCAGTTCTTCTAGTGGCGCCTTGAGGCTGGCTCCAAAAGCAGGTCACCACAGAAGGATGTCAAACTAAACTGAATTAAAAATCATGGTTATAGCCTGATGCAACTATACGCTTTTTGTTATTAACTCTTCTATTTGTATACTAGTTAGGCTAGGCTAGGCTAAGTGCTATCTACTAGCTTTGGCTTCCACTAATTTGAGTCATTGAACCACTCGTTTCTGCCATGTTTGTGCTTTTGGTGCCTTTTGGAGAGAATTTTCTTAGAGGTAATATGGCTTGCTGTGTGGTACATTCTCCAAGACATTTGCCCTTTAAGGGGACATATCATGCAAAATCTACTTTTTTAGCCCTTAAGTAAATTTTTTGTGTACTTTGAGTGTGGAACAGCTAAAAAAAGCACATGGACTTCCGGTTAACCAATTTCGTGAATCCTCCATTTTTTTTTCTCAGAGGAATTTTGTAGTCCAGTTCAGTTATGCCAAAGTTGCAAGTAGACAAGTCAAAATGTTCGGTTGTTGGGTGTATTAACCCACACGATTCCTTACATTGCCCTCTTCGAGGTGCCTGTTTCTCTGCCGGTAGATAATCGTATCACTGCTAACAAACTACAAAAATAGCCGAACGGGGTAGAGTGGAACGCTCTGTGACCTGGAGGGGGTCGGGGCATGAAATGTCTCATTCACATTTAAAGAGACCGCACCAAAACAAGTTGCTCTAAGACACGCCTCAGAACAGGTGTAAACGAGGGGTCTGTGGAGCTACAATAACGAGGAATTCAGACCAAAGCATTGCAGTTCTACTTTATACAAGTGAATGATTTACATATGAAAAGGAAGGATTTAAATGCATGATATGTGCCCTTTAATAAGTTTTTTCAAGCTCCAGAGACTATTAATAAGAAATGAAAAATACACAGTTAAAAATTGCAAAATTTGTTTGAGTTCTCTTTCTACTACTGGACAAAATTTCATAATCCACAACTAATTGTGGAATGCTCTTCACACTGATATTTAATTTATAAGTCTCTCATTTTTATGGCACTTAATCAAAAATCCAGAAAAAAAAACACATTACATAAAAGTTATAAACTGATTTGCATGTCACTGACTGAAATAAATATTTGATCCCCTACAACCCAGCCAGAATCCTGGCTCCCACAGATTAGCTGTGCCCATGTGGCACACAGATTACAATCAATCAATTACAGATACTCCTAATCTCAACTCGTTATGTGTTTATAGCACACCTGTCCACAGAATCAATTCCAACCTCTTCATCATGATGGGTAAGACCAAAGAGCTGTTAAAGGACATCAGGGACAAGATTTTAGACCTGCACAAGGCTGAAATGGGCTAAAAGACCATCAGCAAGAAGCTTGGTGAGAGGGTCAAAAAACTGGTGTGACTATTCAGAAATAGAAGAATTATAAAATGACCATCAATCGCCCTCAGTCTGGAGCTCTATGCAAGATCTTGGGATGAGGATGATTATGAGAAAAGTGTTGGATCAGCCCAAAAATACATGGGAGGAGCTTGTTAATAATCTGAAGGCAGTTGCGACGACAGTCACCAAAAATACCATTACGCCGTAATTGCAGGGTTCTAGCCAGCAGCTGACTGCCTGGCACTGCGCCGGGTTGAGGTACTGGCCTGAGAATTTCACTGGTTCACGATTAGCAAGTGGGTGCAGCTATTAACACTAGCAAGCAATCATCTGATACCACCAAGCTGTGAATTTTTTCTGGCTAGATCCCTGTAATTGCAGCACCACCAAGGTCCCCCTGCGCAAAAAGGCAGATGTACAGGTCTGTCTTAAGTTTGCCAGTGAACATCAAACTGATTCAGAGAAGGCTTGGAAGAAAGTGCTGGGATGAGATGTGACAACCAAATCAAGCTCATTAGCATCAACTCTACCCACTGTGATTGGAAGAAAAGAAATACTGAGTATGATCCAATGAACACCATCCCCACAGTCAAGCACAGAGGTGGAAGCATTATGCTTTGGGGCTAAGGGTGTAGGATGACTTCACTGCATTGAGGGGCCAATATACAGGGCCATGTACTGTAAAATATTGGATGACAACCTCCTTCCCTCAGAAAGAACACTGGAGTTGAGTTGTGAATGGGTTTTCTAGCATGACAAAAAATATACCGCCTAAATGAATATATATATATGGTTAAACTGCATTTGACATACACTTTTTACACACCTTCTTTCCTCCAGCAGTTCTTCAATAAACCCTGACTCACATCTCGGACATGTATACTCCTGTTAAAAAATAAAAAAAAAAGTAGTATGAACAAACACATAATGTTGATCCTTGACTTGAAGTGAGAAAAAAAAAGACTTTAATTCTAATAAGATATACATCCTTCAAAGTGTGATAATTACTGACATTCATCTAATTTTTTTCACACAAAATATCTTTGCTTCACACTCACAGAGCGATGTGTGTTAATTTTAGCTACAAGTATTGGTCGATTAAAGCGAATGCACCTGTAGACAGCATTAATTTACAAGAAATGATCACATAATTGTTTCTCATTTAAATACTACATATTTGCTAGTGACTCCAAAGAGGTGTAATACAAAATGAGAGTGATCTGTTAGCAAGCTATATTGAGCCCAAAGTCAATGTCAAGAAGGTGTTTGTTTTTTTTAAATATGGTTAGGCCATCATAGCAGCTTATGCTGAACATATAACTTGATCAGGAGAAGGTTTCAATTTTGGTTAAAATTAGCAGGAAGCAGCACATTTAGGATGCCTCTGGGCACCTCCTATGCGAGCCGTTTCGGCATGTCCTACTACAGGGATCCTCAAATCCAGGCCTCAAGGGCCGGTGTCCTGCAACTTTTAGATGTGTCTCTGCTTCAACACACCTGAGTCAAATACAGAAGTCATTAGCAGGACTCTGGAGAACTCGCCTGCATACTGAGGAGGTAATTCAGCCATTTGATTCAGCTGTGTTGGGTCAGGGACACATCTAAAACCTGCAGGACACCGGCCCTCGAGGCCTGGATTTGAGGATCCCTGTCCTACTAGAAGGAGGCCCTGTGGCAGACCTAGGATACACTGCAGAGATTACATATTTTGGCTGGCTTGGGAATGCCTTAGTGCCCTGCCAGAAGGGCTGGAGGATGTGGTCGGGGGGAGGGAGGTCTCAGCATCTCCGCTTAGACTGCTGCCCCCACAACCACAACCCAGACCTGAATAAATATCCAAAAATGTATGGATGGATAGACTTGTGAATTTATAAGATTAATGATTTTCTACCAGTATTGTTCTCATGTCTTATCTGCAACATGAGTGCAGGTTTTTGCCTTGAGATTTTTTGGGAGCATATTCTTTATAGATCTATATCACCTGTTCCTCTGATGTCTCTGAACTAGATGGCACTCAATTGACCAATTTTGTCCAAAAGAACAAATAAAATAATGCAAACAACTTTTTTATGTGTGTGTGTGCACAGGGCATTAAGCAGAAATTCTGTGTAAACCAAAACCAACAACAACAACAAAAATATCCATTGTTATAATACCTGTTATCTCTGACTGGGATTTAAGGTCTTGTCAAGCTAGCTGGCTCAAAAAAATCTGGCTATGTCAAACTTGCTACATAGTACACTCCTTTGGCCTCTACACACAACCATTCTGCATGAGGTCAGAAGAAGACATGTGTGTCCCACATCCAGTTATTATAGTTGTGTGCATCTGTATATAGTTTTTCACTTCAGTTTCTGAATAGGTTTGCTCATTTCACTTTAGTTTTATAGTTTAAAAATATAGTTTATTATATATGCTTGGCATCTCTCAGGCTTAAGATTACTGAAGTCCAGCACATACAATACAAAAATCTGAGTCATGTAAAAACCTATTTCTAATAAACAGATGTTCTAGTGCCTCCTGCTGTTTGCAGTGTTGACACATTTGTTCAAATAAAAATTCTGATTGGTCAAAATTAAATTGTTATATCAGTAATGTAAGAACAATTGTTATCAATTTACATTGCTAAGAATTAATGAGGCCTGCAACCAGTTGCATTTACGTTATGGACTTCAAGGAAGTCAAGAAAAATAATTCACCAATTGTAATCAAGTTACAGACATACTCTGTCCCTCAAAGACTTTTAACAGTTTTGCATTAAGGGGTAAGATTACAGACGTTCAGAACACGTGTTACAATACAAAAATTTGACTTGCAGTGATGTAAAAATCTTTTTTCAAATAGAGATGCTTTAATGTCTTATGTTGTTTGGAGTGTTGGCAGTGTTGACCAAGTAGAAAAAAAAGGACATTTTCTACACATTTTTAGTTTAATTTAACAATATCGCCCAGTTTATTTTCTTTTTGTGTGAGGCATTTATTTTTATTTCAGTTAACTAGAAGACATGACAAATAAAAGTGGAACTCATAAAATAAAATTCTGAATGCTAAAAAATAAATTTTTTATATCAGTAATGTAAGAACAATTGTAGGTATAATCAAATAACACTAGTGAGAATTAACAAGAACTCAACCAGTTACATTTACATTATGGCTATGTCGTTCAAGGAAGTCAAGAATAATAATTCACTAGTTGTAATCAGGTTACAGGTATACACAATGGCATACTGCAGGTCATTACCAGCAACCCACAGAAACTGTTGACGAATATTTGACATTGTAAACGGCACGTTTGACGTCCTGTGACAGATCCTTCTAGCCTGTGACAGACGTGCCACTTGTGTGTCTGACTGAATGGCAAAAACAAGAAAGAGGATGGAATAGTATTGCTGCTGTTCAAACACATACATACGCACCTTAAAAATGTGTTAACAGTTCGAACATTGTTTTAAATAAATTAAATTCCATGAGTCTATGATTACACGAAAATCCATTTTAGCGTTAGTTATTGCTAGTCAATGTAGCTACGGTAAGGCTAATACGCATGGAATGCTATAAAATGACGACCAAATTATTTCACAAATGTTATTGCAAATTAGAGAGCGTTGTGTCTCTGAAGACTACGCAGTTTGTGTTTGCATGACGACAGCTCCTCTATTTAGACGAGAAGCCAACTGGGTAGGGTTAGCGAGATAAATGGTACTTCGTAGGAGTCTGGTAATACCGTTAGCATGCTAACTGTTGTCCTCCTGCTAAAACAATATCTACTAAAGTACCGCCAACGCCATTGCGTTTTCCGTTTGCACAGCTTTCGTTTGCTATAATTTCTACCCACTGTACTCACAGGAAGCCGAGGACTAATTTCTGCTGAGCATCTGTGACAGAAAAACCGGCTGGGCCATGGAGGAGCTTCCGCCATCTTTAGCTACTAAACAGGTAAAGAAGAGGAAAAACTACGGAGCACCGAAAAGGACAATCGTGTTCGCCACATGAACGCGCAATTGTTCACAAAGTGCTGGAAATCACGACGACGCTGCGACTGAAATTAGACACTTAATATTATAACATGGGGTTTTAATAAAGCTAATGTCGACATAGAATGTCATGAAAAGTTACAGTCAGTGTGAAATATTCTAATAGATTACATGGTATTATTTTTTTTATTTATTTAACAGGGACAACGTCTATTAATGGGCATTAGTATACCAAAAATTTTAAAATTATAGAAAATTATAGAAGAAAAGCTCATTTATATCTGTAAATTTGGGCAGGTCACATAAAAACTTTACAATAAACAAAGACAAAAACTACACAGAAATTACACATCAGACAGATATAAATGAAAAGCAGTCACAGACATCATTTGCCATTAGCCATTGTTTGAGATGAACCTTAAATGTGGGATAAGTAGAGTGCCTCTTTATTGCCGCAGGTAAACTGTTCCAACATTTAGTTCCCCTTACTGACAGCACACCTTGTTCACGTTTAATTATCAGTCATTTAAAAAAAAAAAAGTATTGCAATTGAAAAAAAAATACATATGTAAAGACGCAGCTTCTACTACCACAAATGTGCTTTTAAAAAATCCCAAAATGTGGTTTACAAAATGTTACCACATGGTGGTGCTTTTGTGTATCAAGTGGTGACTTAAGATTATTTCACAGTGTAGCCAGTGACTTATACATGATACAATGCACCCATGGTAAGTTTCCCCTTTTTGTAGCATGAAAAAAATATATATATACATACGGTCTAGTTATTACATGCTGGAAAAATGGTGTAAATGTCAATTCATACTAATATGGCAGCATAAAAGCCTAAAGGAACTGAAGACTGGTCAATGTAATTACCCCCAGTGAATCTGTATCACCACACAGTGTCTCCATTGAACTTGTCTTATCCCTGCAGGTTCAGTGCCCCCTGCTCTCCCTCTTCACATGAAAACCAGAGATGTGTTTTTGCAATTTGGCAGTGCCTTAGATTTATTTTGACACATGCTACTTTTCCATTGGATTCCTGTCAACCACCTTATGAGCCAACAGGCATGCTCCAAGTATTTAAAGGTTTTGTAGCATCTGTTTTTGAACAACACTATTTCATCAAATGTGCATTTGTATTTCGTGCGTTGCTTTTTGACAGCAGTTACTGGAATTTTCTGGAATTCAAGTGCCAAACCTGAGACAGAAAACAGTACAATAAGTAGCCACTCACAAAGAAAAATGGTGTGTTGTTTTTAATTCTTTTTGGCAGCAATCTGGTGGCCCTGAGATAGCAGTGAAGGTCTCAGAAATCACTTAGTTGCATAAGGGCTGGAGAGCAAAATGATTGATTTTATTTTGTTTTCAGGTCTGTTTTTATTTTTGAGGTTGTCAGCTAAAATTTAAGCAATATTTTATTATCCACAAGTGTCCTTAATGAGATTACCCTAACAGCAAACTCATGGCTATAAACATATCACATAAGTCTGGATTTGCATCAGATGTTGACAGAAAGTAGGAGTTCCCATTTGACCAGCTGTTAGCCAATCAGGTTTCTAAAGCCTTCTGGCCTGATTTTTACATGAAAACATTCACTTTCATGCTCTTGGTGACAGCAGCTCTATATGCAACCAGCACCTGGTATTTTATGGTGTGCTGTTTTGCATGAACAACATACAGCCATGTATGTATTATGCAGAAAAAAAAAATAATTTTCTGTTATACTGTCAGTAAATCGTCCACAAAGTTTCACAGAAACAATAACTTAATTTCCAATTTTGGGACCCAAAGGTATGGTTATGATTCATTTAAAAAATGCTGGATGTTTCCACTCAGCAAAGCTAACAATGTAACCTTGTTAGGTCCTAATTTGCTCCCTAGGTTGATGTTGTGTCTGATCTGACCATGTGGGAGCAGGAAAGACACGGCTGTCCCATGGCCTGAGATTAGAGAGGGTCTGATAGCACCGAGGTTTGCTATGTCTGCCAGACTGAGGTAAGCTATTGTCTGCCTGAACCCAGTGCGTCACTGCCATTGCAGCTGAATGCTCATTGTGGCAATGCAATCTGGGGACTGAGTGACTGTGGGTCAGAAAGAGGTCATGTGGGGAGCAGAAAACAACTACCAAACCAAGAGGCCTTCTACATAGTAGTTTTTGGCATAGAAGTTTAATCTGGGATATATACACCAAAAACTATGTTATTCTGCCAATGAACCACTGTGCTTTTAAACACTGGATATTTAAAAGTCTGCAAGAGGTAAGAGTAGCATAATCAGAGCCGCGCTGAAATAGCCTAGACTCTGTCGGACTTCATTTTGGACTATTAGAATGTATGTGCACATGCATGCATAAATTCAAATAGAGTGACTCCCATTAATATAATATTTGGTGTTTTCTTGACCTACTTTTTATGGCTTAATTTCTATTGAACTCAAAAAGACAGTAAAGTGTTGCAGCCAAGGCAGCAGACAGATATGGTGCAAGGGACACTGCTGCTTTTGTCACTCCATCAAGTTTTTCCAGACACTCCCGCCAGGATTGCCCCACACTGTTCCCCTGGGCCCCAGAATCACACTAACATACACACATAAATACACACACATGCACACACAGCAATAACAGCCGCCTGCTGGAACTTCCTGGGCCTCTTAGTCATGCGTCACTTGTTTTCAGTCCCACCCATCGAAGACTCTCTTTTCCCCCAGACATACTCTGTCTGAGGCCATGTGTCACAAGACCTGTGCATCACACACACACACACACAATCAAAAGGACAACATTAGTGATGGTCAAAAGCTCTTTAACAAAATAAATCTAATGTGTCTATGAACATGAACCTTATGCACAGCATGTAATCATATATGAATCACAGCAGGTATTCCTGCAGTGTTTTTCCAGTCTACTCGTGTTCCAGAGCAGAATTCTGTGCTACAGCATTGGTACATAAGTGTTCGGGATTACATCACTGAGCAGCTAACAAAATATAGATGTTGCTAGAGAAACATATGTGTACAATTAGCTACTTAGGTTCAACTGACTTTGGTGTACTGGAGTGTTTTGTGGTTACTAACTGCAGATGTTTTGGCAAAGTTTGACTTTATCTGGTTTTATTGAACAATTGTTTCATTAGATTGTGGTAATCAGTCCTGATCATTAAGAGTGTGTTTTGTACCTTTGACTCAATCATTGTCTCTTTGTGTTTACTTCAGACTTTTGCCTTCTCGCTTTGGAGCTTCCCTGATTTTTCCTCAAGCACCACGGTTGCATTTTTATTTCTATTTTGCTGTTTAAAATCTTAAGAACCACTGGATGAACTGTCATCCATCTGCTTGGTTGCAGACATCTGTGTTACTACAGGAAAAATTGTAATAATTTCCTCCGTAAACGTCAACATTTAGGGTTGCCTGTGTGATTGGAAAGAAAGACTCACTGAGTCACTCATTTTGCAGGAAGAAAGGAGTCAGATCTAAGTGGGCATTGATCCTGTTAGGAAAGAAGCAACGTTACAGTTTATAATGAGCCAGCAAAATGAAAAAAAAATGTGGCTGAATACTGCCTAAGAACCACTGAATGTGCTACAAAGTGAGCATGAGCTCTGTGTGAATCATTTAAGCTGCTAGAGTTGAACACATTTGTCAAAGAGACAGTACAAGTACACCATTCAGGTCTTTCAGTTTAGTGTGTGGTGTTACAAGTTGGGTAAAGTGGGAAATCCAGGGTTGAGACACTGCGTGAAAATAGAAACGCAGTTCTTCAAATACTACCTTGAGGCTGGCCCCAAAAGTAAAGAATACCATTATACTTAAAAAAAATATTATTATTACTACCTGCTACAAAAAATATCGAATTTTCTCCTTCGTGCTAATTGACATGTTTGCTTTGAGTAACCAGTGGATGCTGAAAAAGGCAGTTATACCAGCTAGCTGTCTGATAGGCACTAATAGAAGCCAATGAAATGGATCTCTTGACTGCTTTAGTGGTGCTAATGGCCTTTGAAGCATTTTTAATGCAGTTAACTGGCAAATAACATAGTGTGCTGCCTTATTGCACTGATTCTTCATCTAAGTTGAGTGAAAATTCAAGTAACCCTGCCGCAGATTGTCGACCCATCCAGGGTGCAACCTACCTCTCACCCGGTGACAACTGGAATAGGCTGTAGCCCGGTGTGACCTAAACTGGATAAGTGGAAGAAAATGGATGGATGCATGGGTGGGTGGATGGATAGATGGATGTGTGTTACTTATTTGAGTCTGATCATTGCACCTATACAGTAGATGTACCTTGCTAACCAATCCATAGCTGATATAGCACACCAACCACTCATCCAAATCTAGTCACTTCTGCTAACAGCCATAAGCCTTTACTATAGTACAGCCTGAGATTGTGTCTAATAACAGACCTCATTTTTTATTCAGTATTATAAACTCTGTTCTAACCTTCCCAGTACTGCTCCTCTCGTACCATTTGAAGCAATGTGTGAGAAGTTCCTGAATTTCATGTTAGGATTGCTAATATTAGGTCATATATTATCCCTCCTGTCACTGACCCATCTGCTCAAACATCAACCTCTGTTGATTTTGACCACTTTGAGTTAATAACTCTGTTATTCTTCCAATTCTTCTATTATCAACAGCAGTCTTAATTCTGGGTGTGTCCCTGCAGATTTTAAACAGGCTGTTGCGGAACCGTTTAGATTGAGATGGTATTTCAGTCTGGATGCACTTTTAAAATTTTTAAAAATATCCTTGCTGCTGTTGCTGACTTGGTGGATTCTGCCATTTAGTACTATTAGACCTCAGTGCTGCCTTTCGTACCGTAGATCATGGTACCTTTATCTGTCTGCTGGAGCACTTTGTCTGAATCAAAGGGACCGCACTGGAATGGTTTAAATCTTATTTAATCAACAAAAGTTTTGCAGTTAGGCTGGGGCACACGATTTATATGCTCCCCTTTGGGCTCAATTTAAAAACAAACAAACAAACAAACAAACAAACAAAAAAACATGGCATCTCCTTTCACTGCTATACAGATGACTCACAGATTTACCTGCCACTGAAACGTAAATCAAATAATCCTCTGAAGGCCTTACTGGACTGTTTGGAGGATGTTAAGACATGGATGGCTTTAAATTTTCTTAACTTAAACAGAAAACAGAGGTTATTGTGTTTGGTGCTCCTGACCTCTACAATATCAGCACTTTAAAGACTTATAAAGAACCCTTTGCAAGGAACTTGGGAGTGATCTTTGACAGTAATCTTAAACTTTGACAAACACATTAATGCTGTCATTAAAACTAACTTTTTTAATCTCCAGCTACTCGCAAAAGTGAAGTAATTCCTCTGTTTGTACCACAGTTGTTGTGCCAAAACTGTGGTACAAACTGCCCCTTCAGATCAGGACCTCTCCAACATTAGACACTTAAAACATGACTGAAAACCCATTTTTAAATCAGACTGCGTTCTTAGTACGTTATTTGTGTTGTTTTTTTATTTTATGTTTCCTTTCTTAACTTTGTTGTTTTATCTTGTGTTTTATGTTATTTGATTATTTTAGATGTACAGTACTTTGGTCAACAGCTGTTGTTTATAAATACATGTATTGCAGTTGCGTGTAGGTATTGTGTCTGTTTGTATTTATGGGAGTACAGAGTGTCATTACACATACTGTATCAACAATATGTGTATTTACACCATACACCACTAGAGCTTCCGCTAAACATGGTGTCAGCTCATTTAAAACCAGCAATCTGTTTGTTTATGAGATCTTCAGCTCAGCATTCTGGGGAATAGATGCCATATGAACCTCCTGATCTTATTTGTGGTGCATACTTCTTCAGCTAACAGAGGATGTCTTAACAGGTGATTTAATTAGGTGTATCCTGGTGGCTATTGCAGCCATTCAACTAAAATAAGTTTATAATGAGCAGGAAAAATCAAATGAAATTGGACCCAAGGCAAATTTTCCACTCTCATCTTTACTGAATTTGCATGGCATGCTGTAACGCATGACAGCAAATAAAGGCTCAAGCAATTTTCCATCATAACTATCCAACTTTCCATGATAAACAAGCAGGTATTTGGCCAAGGCCAATAAAAAAAGGTATTTCTGTATTATTTCTGTAAGAGAGCCACCTGAAAAGCTGATGAGAAACTGCTTGTGGTCTGGTAGTTCTCCAAGCCTCAAACAGCACAATTGGAATTAATTTGAGTCAAGGTTGGGAATGTTGTAGAACCCCATTATCACACTTCACTGACTTTTTTTTCCAGTCGTGCGGCTTGATATTTCAGCACAAACCCAAACCAGGGTTAACTGGCTTACCTTGTCAAATGCCAAGCAACAATCTCCTATTTTCCCAGCATAAATGTTCCCATTGACTTTAAAAACCAGGAATAGACACTCCCTCAAGAGATTTTTGAACATTATAGCGAATTCATCAGGGATCAGTATTGTATAATTATGTTTGTAATTATATTTAACAGAGTCTTACAGTATATTTTCTGTCTTCCAGTTGTTCGCACTACATATGGGCCAGACCACACACAGAGCCCACAGAGAAGCCAGAGGTCACGATGAGGAAGTAAAACTATTCACCAAGAATAATTGGGAACAATTAGCATTTACACAATTTCCTAACTCTGATTTGTTGTTGATGATCTGTACTTGGATAAAACTATTTTGCACTACACTTGCCGGAAGTTTTATATCATTGTTGCCCCAGAGGACTCAGAGTAAGTGGCGTGAGTGATCCCAGAACTCTGAAGAGTGTTTTTTTTTTTTTAAAGAGCAGTCTTTACTTGACATCCACAAAACATCTTTGAAAATCAGCTGTGTAATAACACTTCTGCAGTGTGAAATGAAACTTCTAAACATCACCTAATTATTATTAATTGCTGTTTATTCTAAAAACCCTTTGATGAGTTACAATCAGCAATGACAGGTTCCTCAACAGATAGAGTAATATGCTCTTAAATAATATATCAACCCATGTAAGAGATAAAAAGTAAAAAGCTTTCCCAAGAAATCCATAAAACATCATCTGTAAGGATATAAACTGAAAGGCTTGAGCATTGGCTATTGTGTCAGTATAATAAACTTTTGTCAGATGTAAAATATTGTGCACATGTGGGAAATTAAAAGACTCGCCGTGTAACAAAGCAACTCTGGAAAATAATGTCTGAGGCAGATATGTTCTGATGGAGTGATGGATCTGATATCTATTAGTTTCAGCTGTGGGATGGAGATGTTTACAATCCAGTGGCGCGATCCAGAGAGTGGGTGGTCTCCGAAACACTCCACAGCACTGGGTTTCATCACAACATTGGTTCAGATCTAAAAGTTGGCTGTTAACTTACTGGAAGTAGTATGGCAAGTTGGAGGAAATGATAACATGTGGACGTCGTTGAGAAAGAAGCCTGACATATCAGAGCAGGATGATGACGCATCCCTGAAATGTCAGTGTGGGCGTCACATTGTAGCCGCATGTGTTTGTAGGGATATAAACAACTCAGCCAGGGGCTCTGATGTAAAGTGTGTGACTTATCCCACGTATCCATAATCCCACCCACACACAAAAACATTCAAACACACACACACACACACACGCAAAACCATGTTCCAGTAGAAGAAAGCTAACACCTCTTTGGATACACCACAAACCATAACATGTAGTAAAAGGAATGAAATATGGAGCAAAGTGGGCAGAGAATTCCTGCGGTTCAGTGGTAGTTGTAATTAGAATTGCTCCGAAATGGCTCATAGGTTTACTCTGTGGTTATGTTATTACCACCAGTGGTATGACAGAGGCACATCATATCCGACATCAGCTGGAGGCCTATGTGGTAATGATGTCCAGGTTGTTCCTGGTGAAGATATTACGCAGTCATAGTGACAACAAATGGATTTTATTTGTCCTAAACAAAATGTGCCCATGAGCATAGTTAGTTCACACACACGAGCCAAAACTGCTGTCTCTCCCTATTTTCCACTTGTGTATTTTACTGAGAGGCCACAGGCATTTCAACATATGCACCTCAAAGTGTGGCAGATTCTTTATTGCAGTAGGTATTCATTGCAAATTCTTGTGGGGTTGCCATACTTTAAACTTTGACAAAAAAACAAAAAAAACAACAACAAAAAACACTAGTTTGGTGTGCTTATTATTCAGGAATTTAAAGATGGTAAAGGTGTGGGACTTTTTGGCTTTAAATATTTGTTTCACAAACAGGTTACATTAGGTACTTTAGGTAGCCACTATAATGTATTAGCATTTGGCTCGTTTCTATCTCCATATCTTTAATCTTGGATTATAATAGAGATGCTTTGCACGTTTTACAGGTGAAAATGATCCTGATTCATCTCATACAGGGCCTTAGCACAGCCTTCAGTATAAAACAAGCCATCACCTCTCCAGCTTTCTTCTGATTGGCTGCCTTTCACAAGCCGAAGGTAGAATTTTGCACCTGAAATGACCACATTAAGGTTATTTTCTAATTTTTGACATCATACAGAGCTAGGGATAGACAAAGCAGTCACAAACAGAGCATTTCGAGCAGTCTGGGCACTTGGATTGTAGTATGACTCATCTGATGAACTCACTTTTTTTTTCAACTTTGGCCATGTTTAATACGAATTCCTCTTTAATGATGAAAAACTAAACTGGCTTGATAGCTACACTAGCTACCTCCTCTGCCCAGAGAACTCCAGTGGGCCGCGCTGAGATCATGTTTGTACGCCTGATGACAAAAGCTGACCAATATGTTTATGCAGCAATGCTGGAGTCAAACGTTCTCAGTAAAATTCTTCGATCAACTTAATGACTTTTTATACACAGTATACACAGTATATTAACAACATTAAACTTCACGTTTCTGAAGAAAATATACATTTTACGAGTGGGCACCATGACAACTTCTCTGTGGCATTATTATTTGCCCTGTTTGGACTAACAAAACATCTAATTCCATTCCCAGTGTAATAAAAGGGTACTTGGACAGGAGTATAAACATCTGCCTAAAGTTGAACCAGATGCTGCTGCATGGCAGAGTGCAGGATTCAGAGGAGGCAGGCTAGAGACAGAAAAACAAGAGAGGTACTTTACACAGTAAAATGAGTCCGTACCCAGGCCTCGGCACTTCAAAACATTCGATCCTCAGCTCCTTCACCGCTCATCCCCCTGATCTGTCCCGCCTGATCTAGAGCAGAGGAATATCCCCGAGGAGATGGGAGGAAAGCTGGCCAGCTTGGATTTGATTCTCTGTTGCTTCTCGCATGAAGCCCTGAGAGGCGACTCACCCACTGCACGCACAGGAGACAAGGTCTAATCACTGGACACATAAACTGGCAGTCTCTGTCTGGCTGTTGGAGTCTGATCCACCACCCTAAACCCCGGTGTAAGAGGAGAGCTGATGAATTCCCTTTAGGGTGCGAGTATGATCTCATCTGGCTGAAGTGACTATGAATAAGACTGTGACGCAGTTAAGAAAACTGTATATATAATCAAATACATGTCAGAAGCTGTTTCAAATTTGCAAGGTATTGTGCATCGTTATTAAACTAAAATTGAGACAATATAACAGGACAAATTGAGATAAAAAGACAGATGTGCTCTCTGTGGCCATAAAATCAAGGATTCTGTTTGTAAAAGAAAGGAGACACACTGTGACACGTGAAACTTTATGTTGTTTTACAACAGCAGTACAAAAATACAAAAATATGTTGATGCATTTATCATTCAAATTTCACAGTAGGTACACAGGTAGGTACACACAAGACTGTTATTTACAGAAGTACATGTTTCAAACTACACTACTAAGACTGTTTAAAGTATCCAGGCATCTGCTTTGAGTTTAAAATACTGAATATCACTTGACCACTTGGAATTGGGTACTTGTGTAGATGTGTGGAGGGTTACGGCAGATTGACTCTGATGGCAGTTTAATCAGGTATTTTCAATTGGCCCAAATTGCACTTCATTCCCAGACAAATTTAATCTTCCTTTAAGTCAGGCGATGCTAATTACATTTGTCTGTCCCATAAGTTATTTAAAAAAAAAAAAAAAAAAAGCAGAGCAGCGAAACAGCATCAGAACAAACTTGCATGACGTACAAAAAATATTTTACATAAACAAAGCCAAGCATTCAACAGAGGAAGTATTGTAGTGGGCTTGGGGTTGTACCAACAGTCTTCTGAGACTCCTAGAAGCACAACAAAACTGTTAATTTTGGTGATCAGCGGGCGGCCAAGAGTTTGGCTTAGGATTCAGAGTAAACATGTGTGGGGGGGGAGAGAGACTATACAGGTTTGTTTAGGCTGAACTGTAGTTGTCACGTTCTTGTTTGCGGTCAATTGAAACCACATCAACAGACTACAAAATAGCATCAGCTTTCCAAACAAATTAGCATTGCTCGAGGGAAAATGTTCGTTTGTGGGGAACGGAGACTTTAAAACTGTAAAAAAAGTGTAAAATGCCAAAGCCAGTGACTGTATATATACAATGAAAAAAACAATAAATATGTTCTTTTGCATGAGCTTTCCAAGGATATATGATTTTTTTATTTTTATTTATTTTTTTGTTTTTTTACTGGGCTAAAAAAACATAAATAGAGTTTTAATACCTTCTCCAATAAATAGTACTGGTATTCTATTTACAATATGCACACATCTCCCAAAGAGCTCATGAGATATATCGCTATCAACTGCATTCATCTGCCTCTACTTCCCAAACTAAAACATAGTTAACAAAAATAGCTTTTTTGAGGCAGTTACACCAATTTGTGACTTCCAGCAGAGGTGTTTCATATCACATCTGCCATTAATATGTAGAAGGGGGGGGGGGGTAGTGATTGTCAAAAAAAAAAAGTTCATCGTGGGAAGCTAGTGGAGCAAAAAGGGTTTTTTGATCAGCTCATATCCTGCAAGAGGGCTGTGTCAGGAATCGTCCATCTAGACTGCGTTTTCCTCACTGCCTTCTGAGATGTGAGATTTCCGAAGTGGAGCTGCACCAAAAAAAGATCCACAATTGACTTTACTGTAACTAATAATATTAAAGTAATGTATAGACTGGTAAAAGACAGAAGCTGGCAGGGGCTTATGTAGTCTTACTGTTGCAGTGGCCATAGTGACGGACTCCTATGGAGTGGCCGAGGAAGCAGGTGGCCCGACGGAGGTGGCAGGCGCTCGGGTAAGTGATGTTGTCATTACCACAGATGGGATGCTCAGACGGCATGGGTATTGGGCAAGGTGCAGTGCGGCACATAACGCAATGAGCGCTGTTGGTCTGGTCGGTCACACAGGTGTGAGTTCCTGGACACACAACATTGGAGCACGACTCTGCGAGAAGCAGAAAGAAGGCATTAGTGCAGCAGAATTAGAATGCTTAAGAGCAAAAGAGCTTAGCTTGCAGGGAGCATGAACTAGAGAACTTACTTTTGCACTCTCCCTGGTACATAACCTCAAGGTCTGGGTGTCCCATACAGCGCGCCATAAGCAGAGAGCACTCATCCTTATATGACTTCCCATCGCTGCCGCACACAGCATGCTTCCGGGTAATGTGAGAGCAGTCTGGAGAGCAAACACACTGAGGCCTGCCTGTCTTCATCTTGCAAACTTTCCCGGGACTGCATTTGACGCCCTCACATGTCTCTACAAAAGCACAGTGTAATGTTACTGTATTAACAAGTCTGCAGACATCAGGTGATTCACCAGCATTTTCATACAAAACAGACTGGAAACCTGTTTTTTTTCCCCAGATCATAACACAATTCCCGCCTTGCACAATATTTACAATAATCACATCTCTTTATTGACCGTTACACACAGAGGTGTCTCGCCCGATGGAATGTGAGGCTGGCGTGTTTTCATAACAGATCTGTGTATGGCTGCGCACAGACTGGGCAGAGCTCCTGCAGAGGGATGAGAGGCTGTGAGGAAGAAGCGGTTCAAAAAGCTGTCAGAGGAGTTTACAGGCTGACAAATGAGGAAGCTCCAGGCTCTTCTGACACCTCATAAGCTCAAGGCACCGGAGGATCTGTAATCCTAGTGCAGAATCAACATTAGACAATGCACACAGGTCTCTTCCGAGGACCTTTATGAGTCTGCGGAGATGATTCCTGATCAGCTTTGAGTCCTGAGGATTCTGTAAACAATCAGGAACTTATTTCCTGTCTCCAACAGTACTTTAATATCCTGTTTTATTTCAAAGCTGTGTTTTCATTCCCCGACTCCCCTGGTCTGTTTCTCTGTTGAGTTCAATCTCAGTTTCTCTCTTGCTGTGTGTACACTTTCTCTTGATGTCCTCTGTGTATCCCACTAAGGTGATGTCCGAATACAGGCAATTCCTTTTTTTTTCTTTTTTAATTAACTTGACATGACACAACACAGTTGATACAATACTGATGTTCTCCTATCAAAATAGTGCTGCACATTATGATTCCCGGGCATCTGGGGAAACTTCAGAATGCAGGAAGGCATTTTCCTGTTTGTGGTAGAAAACAGGGCTCTTTTTTAACTCGCCTTGGATTCAACCAGCCTAATTCTTTTTCCATGAGTTCCAACAGCTCACCTTTATGTGAGAGGCATTTTAACAAAGCTTTGACTGTGTTCTTTCTGCTCATTTCAAATGTATCTAAACAGAATCCTCATCTCAATGTCTCCATGATTAGCTATGTGACAAAGCAAGAAAAACATGGGGCTGGGTGTAATTGTCTGAAAAATGTCAGTAGCTAGTTTTTTTTTTCTTAGTGGGACTTTTTAAATGTGGAAAGAAAAAAAAAAAAACCGCATTGATCACATGCAAGTTCTGCTTATGAAAACAGAATTTATGTGCAAGTGAACCTGAATGAACCTTGCAGAAATTCCAAGGGAGGAATCTTCTCAGGACAGCTGGATTTCTGTATAATGCCTCTCCTTGATCCGCGTCTGCAGTTTGTTAGAAATCTGCATCGGGAACTGGTTGTGTAAATATCTCGCAAATGACTCAAATGGACCTTCACGAACTCTCTCCAAGAGACACAATGGTTGCATTATGCAATGGAATAGTTTTAATCAAGACCCGAGAATATTGTGTTTTTAAGTCTGCAAATTATATGGAGGCTTTTAGCTGTTACTCCTCGTACATACCTCAAACCAGCTACAGTAGCAGACCAAGCCCAGTAAATATTTTTATGATGTTTCTCCAGATTATGACGGTTAAGAATTACGCCATGCAGTCACTAATCAAAGCAATACATGTAACTAGCTCCTCATACTTGGCAGATGGAACTCCTTACTTTCATAATGGTTTGTTTGTTTA
This sequence comes from Cichlasoma orientale, assembly GCA_034780415.1. NCBI lineage: Eukaryota > Metazoa > Chordata > Actinopteri > Cichliformes > Cichlidae > Cichlasoma > Cichlasoma orientale. The sequence continues at coordinate 122,435 of JAVDPK010002988.1, forward strand.
CCTTTGCATGGTTTACAGGAGACAATACCCAGGAAGCCCAGCAGGCTGACTTCATTCATGGGCAGGCTGCTGTTGGACCACGCTGTGTCCAGGCGACTCCCGGCACAGCACTCCTCCCTGGTCACCCCTCTCATCAGCACCATGTCGCACCTTCGATCTTGACTCTGCTGTAGCCAACATATCCCAGCTGGAGATGATGCCATAACAGATGTTAATTATTATAGGAATAGTTATCTATAAATATTACAGAAACACCTAAGAAGTGTATTATGCTATAACTGTCAAACTTCAAATGGCTAGTCACAAATCTGTCTATATGTATGTATTGTTTTTGTATTTTGACAAACACTAATAAAAATACTAGACTATCTATAATACGATATATGTTATATATTAACAGCATATATTTTCTTTTTAAAAGCAAAAGTTTACATACAAAAGGAGAAAATTGGGTTTTGTTTATTACATGTGGATACACAAAAGATACATGTACATGTATATGAATTACAACAGGATTGCCATTATTTTAAAAGCATAACCCATCTTGAGCAAATGTTTTATAAAAAAGAAAAAAGAAAAAGGAAAACATCTACTCACCACTAACAGGATTCCTCCCAGTCTGACAGAAAGTGAGAATCACCCCCAAAAAAGAAATCAAAACACTCATTGTGGACTCTAAGTTAATTTAAAACTTCTTCCCAAACAGTTGTCTCAGCAAAGCCCCAGAAGAAGAGGTGATGTTCCTCTGGCAAACAGAGCAGATCACTCTAAGTTAACTTTGCAAGTAGCTCTCCCTTACGTGAATGAATGTGTTGTGGATAAGTGATGTCGTTCCCCCTCTGTATAAATATTTATGCTGCTGGGATGGGCGATCCTCTCAGCCAGTAATAAGCCAGGGCAGGACACAGTTTGACTCTGACTCAATTTCCAGAGTCGGGAAATGATCCATGCCCTCCAGCACTAGACGCAGGGCACTTATATGACCTCACAAAACATTTTCACACCACACTAATTAAAGGCTAAGTAAGTCCCGAAACAGATTTTAGCGTTGCTTTTAAATAGCCTCTTCATTATTGAGCATTAAGTTTTCCTAAAGATAGTAGAGTTACTTTATGTACTTTAATTAATAGATGAACCTTTGAATGTGACCTTTTTGTTGCCTGTTGGGGTCCTATATGTTTTGCTCTGTGTAGTTTCATCTCAGTCTTTAATGTGGCATAGCTTGGAGAACTTATTCGCCTATTCTAGCAGCTTCTCTGTGGTTTTGGGAGGTGGCCCATTGAAATGAAATACTTATTTCTTATCTCATTATTCCTTTGAAGTGACCCTAAACTGTTCTTTCTGTAGTGTAAATCCTGCAGAAGGCAAAAGTTTCCCACAACAAAGCTGCTCACTTTTAATGTTGTGCTAATAACAAAATCAAATTATTACCAAATGCCTGGAATTATATAGATCTAGAGAATTTGAAAAAATGAAGCAGTTTGCCCCACAACCATTGTCATTCTTCATGTTGTTGACTGTCTGGGTTTATCAACGAACACTTATGCTTCACTCTGCAACTGGGGTTAGAATATTGCTGCGAGATGAAGGGAAGAGTGGGAGTAAAGGTGGTCTGCCCTTGGGCAATATATCAAGTTCAGTAAACAAAACTATGACATATGGGTCTGCCCTTTCATTGTTAATCTACGATCAAACATAGACAGCCGCAAGCAGCGAGACTGAAAACATAAAATTAAAAATGTGGACATGTATACAATATCTGTCAACTAGGGACAACAATGTTCATTTAACACCACCCAGTCTTTAGAAATGGCACACTGGGAGTGACTAGAAGCCAGTCTGTATTAATATTGTGTTAGATCAGGACATCTGCACTTCTTTCCTCCTTTCCTGCACTCACTCACCCCGTGACACTGAGAGGTAATGACAAAGTTATGTGAGTCTGCCCATCTGTCTATCACTGCTTTATTTTTAATGTTCCCTTTTGATGGTTGAGGGGGAAATGAAGGTAGCATATGCTGTAGTATTGGCTTCTTCAATGGAGATCCCCAGGGCAATGAAGGAATGCTGCCTGACCTAGGAGGGGAGGAAAGACAAAAAGAGTGCAGCAAGTAATGGCTGTGGGTGGCCTGCCTCTTCACTGGGATTCTGTAGATCCACCGAGCTCCTCATATGGTTTGGATCATTACTGCTGAGTGATACAATGAGTACAGGATGGTGGGAACTTTGGAGCACCCTCTGCGTGATCTTTATTAGGGTGCAGTTTAATGTGTCCCATCTTTGGGGTATACTTTCTTGGTAGTGGTAGGGCTCTGTGGAGTCCCATGAAATTGAAGAAATCCACTATAGACTGTTTCCACTGTGAAATAAGTAAGCACGTTGCTCACAGAGTAGGTGTGGGGTTCACTGTCACACTGCATATTTCTGTGGAACACAGAAAAGGCAAAAAACACACCACTGCCATCTAGTGAAGAACTTCGGAATACATAAAGTTGTGCTGTTATGTGTATGCGCTCATACACATTTAACTTAGCTGTAGGGATCTACACTCACTGGCCACTTTGTTAGGTGCACCTTGCTGGCACTAGGTTGGAGGCCCTTTTGCTTTCAGAGCTGCCATAATTCTTTGTGACAGATTCAACATGGTGCTAGAAACATTTGTAAGAGATTTTGATCCATATTGACGTGATACCATCATGCAGAGATGCACCCCCATGATGGAAAGCTCCCGTTCCACCACATCCCAAAAGCGCTCTATTGGATTGACATCTGGTGACTATGGAGGCCATCTGAGTACAGTGAGCTCATTGTCATGTTCAAGAAACCAGTTTGCAGTGATTTGAGCTTTGTGACATGATGCATTATCCTGCTGTAAGTGGAAGCAGCCAATCGGAAGATGGGTACACTGTGGTCATACAGGGATGGACATGGTCAGCAACAATACTCAAGCAGACTGTGGCATTTAAACGATGCTCAGTTGGTACTAAGGGGCCCAAAGTTCCCCCCGCACCATTACACCACAATTAGCCTTAACTGTTGATACAAAGGAGAAAGGACCCATGCTTTCATGTCATTTACGCCACATTCTGGCCCTACCACCTAAATGTTGCAGCAGAAATCCAGACTCATCAGAGCAGGCAACCTCCAGCAGGTTGTCTTTACCATGCCTGAACAGGTGTACATAAAGTGGATGGTGAGTGTATATTGTGTGTATGACAGTGAGTTATACCCTGAAAAATATTTTCAACCAGATGTTGTCTGCTGCCACAGACTTAACCTCCTGAGATTCTGTGTACTCATTAGTGGTGTGCGATACAATGAGATTTGGTATCGATCCGATACCAAGTAAATATGGGGCCAGTAAATATCGGTATCGCCGATACTGATACGATACTTTTTAATAATTATGTAGAATTTTCATAAAGTTTACTTTTTTTGTTTTGTTTTTTTTCCTTTGGCTCATTAATTAGTTAAAATAAAGGATAGAATTGGGCAAAGTTTATAGGTAAATAGAAAATACTTTATCAAAATAAAAGTTTTTGTTCTGAAACAATAGTAAACAGTAACAAAACAATTTTCCCCATACATTGAGATGTCTGGATTTTTTTTTTAAATTAAATGTACAAAATGATCACTCAAGAACAAATTAAAACTTTTAGGTAGAGTGTTCAGAAACTATAATACAATAATGTAATAAAAATATCCCTTCATTTACTAATTTTTGTTTCTTAAATAAACAAGCTGTACAAAATTATCACTCCATAATGTTATAAAACATTTAAAGTAAATTCCTTTTTTTCCCAAGTAAAATATGTTACGTGTCACATGGCGGTATAATGTATAAACACTGTGGGGAGGGGAGGAGCAAAGAGTGCCTGCATCACATCTCGGCTTTTGCACCGTATACTTGATTCTGCTCAATGCAATACACTAAGTAGTATTGACTTTATTGTGTTATGCTGTACAACAAACACACTGTTCCCATATGAGGGGATACTATGAAACCACTATGTAACAAAGTGACGACTTCCTGTTAAAAAAGGAAGTTTGGTTATCAGGCCCAACTAATCACAGGGTTAGGAGAAATTAAGCAGGCAGCCCATATGCTACAAGGTTAATGAGGAGACCTGCGTGAACCTGGAACTGTGAACTAAAGACCCCAAACACAAATAACGAAGAAAATATCAGCTTCAGATGACAGAACAAGGTGAGTGGTTTGCTTATTATTATTTAATGCATAGCTTTATTTTGCCAAATCTTATAACCTTTTGGTTTTAGTGTTTTAAAAGAAGATTAGCACAAGAGGTTTGAACTTGAAGTAACTGAAAAGGCTGAATTCTATGTTTAAAGCTAGCATTTTGCTAACTCTCGCAGTAAACTAAGAAAAATAAATATTTTATCCCATTTTTAGATATTAATGACTATATTAATTATATCATTCTTTAATAAACTGAGAAATTCTCAGAACTTAAACTTAGTAATTTCATATACAGATGCTATGGCGGATGCTATTCTTTAGCTAACGCTTAACAATATAACATTGACTTTGGTTAGCTTATGTCAGAACTTGTAAGCTGATTATTCATATATACTTAGCCACAAAGTATTTTGATAAGTTTTACTAACTAATTGTGCTAATTAAGAGGTGATGTGGATAAGTGAGGAAAAGGGTAAATAAAATAAGAATCTTTATTACAAGGAGTGTTAAATTTCACCTCTTACCTTTATGCTTGTTCCATACAGCATGCAGGTTTTCCTGTTATCTGTTGAAATGCTTTTGCATCTTATGAGTGACTTTGGGTCCGTATTTAATGCGTGATGTGTATATATAAAATGAGGCTGTTACTGTCTTCTCTGTTTTTCTTCGTTTAGTCAGCGTTTTGTTGGTGCAATTGATAAAAATGACCACACGAGGGTGCTTCTCACATGTGTTTTCAGCCAGCATTTCTTAAGCCTCTACCAGTCACCATTCATCCTCATATATTAAAATGGCCACTAGGAAGTAATTTTTAGAAATTAAAGCACTGTTTAATTAAATTTGTTGGCTTTCTTTTTAATGCCTTCATGCATGCAGCGTATCTTCTCATTCATACAGTTTCAGGTCAGTTCCTGGCCTGAGGAATGACAGCTGACATCAGTCATTATTAGGCACCTGGAACACGTGAAGCCAATTTGCTGCATGGTGACTGTGCCTAAGATTTCCACTTATTAGAGCTGTAAAAACACGTATCGCTTGCGTCTTTAAATTGCATATTTCTCCAGCAGTTTCACAGTTTGTCCTCCAGTGACATTACTTTGCAGCCAGTGCGTGAGCTGCATCTCATCTTATCCATTGTACCATTTTACAGGTGAAAGGACACGCACTCTTGACTCACTGAGAATATAACTTTCTTGTGTGCATGAATGAAAGCACTCATTTTATTTCTTACCATTACAGATATCAAATCAGTTGAGTAGAAAGAAACGCACCCACAACGCTTCCACCCACCCACTGCCCTATCTTAAGTCATACAGTGTTGGTGTGGACGTCACAGAGCTAAACACGGCCCAGCACTGGTAATTGCTCTGTTTGCCCCAGACAGGCTGAAAGCAGCTGCATCATCTATCCACTCAATTTACTCCTAATGTGTGTTACTGATTGAACTGGCAACGAGGGCAGGAAAAGTGACAAGGCCGGATAGAATCACCCCCTCTGTCCCTCTGCAAGCAACTTTCCTCCTCCTCCTCGCCCACCTCACCCTCGCCCTCTCTTTCTCTGCTTCCTTCCTGTGTTCAGTGTTGCCCATGAGAAGTCCCTCCAGCGTTTCATTAATGGGGTGAGTTAATGTTGGCGCACGCGCTGCTCATATAAACAGCCCTCGCTCCCTCTTCACCTTTCTCCTTCCCTCCCTGGCCTCCCCTCTCTCCCCATGTCACCTTTTCCACTCGCTCGAGTCCTCTCTTTGCCCTCTCACGCTGCAAGAGCCGGACACCGATGCAGTCGTGACAAAGGATCTCCCTTGGTGTCAGAGTGGCTGTTGTTTAGCTCTAATTCCGTGCAGCTCCGGATCTCTCTGCTTTTCCCCCTGTGGGCTGAAATAACCCCCAGTGTTTATCCCCCCCGCAGATGTCACATGCTTCTGTATTCACGAGGAGTTATGAAAGCTTGTAAAACAGACTTTTATGCCCTGACATGACATCTCAGAGAGCTCTGTCATTTAAATACTTTTTTGGAAGAACATCTTAGCTGAATGTTTATTAAACATCTCTTTCCAAATGTATTTTACACTGTCTTCATCTAATGGTAATTGTACATTGATACTGAATTTAACCAGTATATTATCCTCAATATATCCAACATATTGGCCAACTAATATAATTTGTGTCAAATTATTGTCATGGCGTGATGAAAGTAAGTGCCCTTTTACTGGATTACTGGAACTTAGATTGTCTCATTGAGTATTTTTGGTAAGGCCACTGTAATAAGTCAGTTGTTCAATTTGCTCAACAGTGTTATGTGGGGATGATCCCATTTCTGGGGTAAAGGTTCCTGTTCATCAGGTCCCTTGGAATGTAATTTCTTTATAACTGCATATGAATATTTCCCAATGTATTCTGATTATAAGAGCACTTCTGAACACTGCTCATTAACATGTGCTTGACCAACACTAGATTTTTTTGTGAAAGAAAATTTTTTTAAATTTGTTTCCAATGCACAAACAATATGTTATAGTTATATGGAAAATGAGAAATGTTGGAATCAGTAGACTCAGTAGAGTCTATACCCCACCCCATATTTTCTATGCGCCAACACCATGCTGCAATAGATACTACCCAATGTTGTCATACTCAGTCATAAATAATTTTCAGCATTCTGGATCATTAGATCTGGAATCCTCCTTTGATCATGAACAAACTTTGCTATATGGCAGAACTTACGGTCATGATGCACCCTGATTCTTTTTTTTTTAGAGGATTCTGACTTATTCTCATAAGATTAGACACAAATATGTGAATATTGTCCCTATCTCACAATGGTAAAGAATCCTCTTACAAAATCCTTGTACCACCTCCAACAACTCCAGAAGTTTTCATCAAAATCTGTTCATAATTTTCCGAGTTATCCCGCTAGCAGACAGACAGACAGACCAGCGCAACTGAAAACATAACTTTCCTCCACCTATCGGTGGGCGAGGTAACAACATATGCTGATGTTGATGTATCTGTGACAGCCAGCCGTTATATTGGACTCCACTCTTTGCACAGTGAACAAGATTATCACAGTTTATCTGCTGGATGAAGTTGCAGACGATCAGATATTACCCTTAAGAAAGATATTATTTTTTATTGTCTCCTTATTTAGACATCAATCAAAGGAAGCGTCTGCAAACAGTTCTAGTTTATGTGCCACAAAGATTATAGGATGCGACGATCACGAGGACGTTTTTAGAATCAAATTATTTAACCGCTCCTTTTGGCTTCTACAAATATTAGTCTGGACCTAAATTAGATATATTATTTTGTGAAACAATACCAGGTAATAAACGAGGGAAACGCGGTTAAACAGTGAAACAGAGTTTTTCACACTTATCACTCAAACCCTGCTGTATCAAATAACTTCACATAAATAAAACCAAACATTTAAAAACAGAATTTAACATTTGCATTTGAAAAAAAAAATCTTTCAAAGTATATTTTTGCAATACACATCAAATTCCAGCTGGATCCTGATCACAACTGCGTTGATTTACATATCTTGCTTGTCTTGTGGCTGCAACTTATGTGGCAGCAACCATCTGCTATCTTTACACTTCCAGTTGCCTTATGTTGCACTGAGAACTCACTTAAACAAACAGTGTTTGTCAGGCCTCATTTAAAGCTGTCACATTCAGTCCAGCTAATTGGTATTCAACTCAATATGACTCAGTTACTGTAGGCAGCCAACCACCACTTACTGTAGTCACTTCCTGCATTGCTGGTGAGAATTATGTAACGTGAAGAGGGCTAAAGTCTCAAAACTCATTCCAATGTATACAAAACACAGGAAGAGCATTCGGAAAGAAAAACAGGGAGTACAAAAAAAAAGGGGGGGAGGGGGCGCAGCTGTATTCCAGTACTGATAAAAAGACAGACACTTCATTACATTGATGGAAACTGCACATCAGCAGTCTTAATAATATTCTGAGCTTCACCAGATGTGATTTAGGGATTTTCCTACTGCTTCCAAAAGTGCAGCATTGCTGAAATGATGCACAAGATGAGATTCCTCCATTGCATAGGGTGCTTTTGAACGACTAACACTCATAAGCTCTTTGCAAAGATTGGGAAACAGGTTAAAATCCCCGAGGTCTGGAGCGCTGTCATTTAAGGTCATCGGCACCTCTGGGAGTGTAGGATCAAGTCATTTGGAGGTGCTCAGACACAGTATAGCATAAATAACATTTGGAATTTAGGTGGTATTTCAGTATGTATCAGTATGTTCAATTTTAGCTGCGGAATATATTTATTTCCATCAGTGTCATCACTAGGCGCAAGATATGAGTCATAACTGTTCACAATCTTAATGTGAAGGCTTCAGTCTCACATGGTTTTCCAACATAAGTGAGCAATATGAAGCTACATTATGAAATACGTTTTCTGCCCGAGTATGTAGCGGCCATAATAGAAACACAGAAAAGTTTTTTTAAGCTAATATTTCATCTTTCTGTTGTTCAGTATTGGTAAAAATATTGTGTCTTGTGGAACCTTCTTAAAAGAGCACCTAAAGTGGATTGTTTGTCCAGAAATAAAACCAAAACAGTGTCCTCTTTCCATTGTTCAAGGATGCTCAAATATGACCCCGCAAAGAGGATCCTGATGCTAAAAAGAAACACACAGCATAAGTAAGCAATCATTCTTCTGTTTGCCTCTGAAGCAGCAATTTCACTCACCTTCATGCAGGCCTGAGTCGAAGTTGTCCAAACAATTGCACTTTAGATGAAAAATGACAATGCCTTCAGTAGATTTGTGTGTGTGTGTGTGTATGTGTGTGTGTGTGCGTGCGCCTTTGTAAACAGGAGCTTATTGGGGTTTTTGGTGTTTAGTTTTGTGCTGAAGTGAAGTGGCAGGATAGCCAGTCTATGTTATTGGGCGTCCAAAAAATGCATTATTTTCCGGCCTGATCTCACCAGAAAATAGTGGTTGATTTTTCAAGGCGGTTGTCGTGTAATTGCATATTTGTATGACCTTTTCATGAAAGGATTTTGTTGCACTGTTGTAAAAAAAAAATGGAGTTCTGTTTTAACTCATTTCCCTAAAGTTTTCCATTTGTCTAAATTGACAAAACAGTGACAGAAAATGAAAGTAATAATCCAAAACAAACACCGCGGGGGGGGGGGGGGGGGGGGCG
>JAVDPK010002988.1:137434-160267 GCA_034780415.1 Cichlasoma orientale
TCCATCCATCCATCCATACATCCATCCATCCATCCATACATACATACATACATACATACATACATACATACATACACACACACATTCCTCCATCCATCCATCCATACATACATACATACATACAGTACATACATACATATATACATACATACATACATACATACATACATACATTTTCCCCCACATATCCAGTTCAAGGTGTCACAGGACACAGCCTATGAGAGATGCTCAAGTTGCCAGTTAACCTAACATGCATGTTGTAGGACTGTGTGAGGAAACTGGAGCACCAACCTGGCAGCCACGGGGAGAACATGCACCCAAAGTACATAATTAACCAAAAGCATCACATCAGTCCCTGGTGCACTCAAACCCAGGGCTTTCTTGTGCCACCCATTTTTAATGAATTCATTTCTTGCCTTAAAGTTTTCTAGTTGAACTATTACATAATTTTGGCTTTCTTTTAGTCACAGTTGTGCATAATAATCCTTTATTATTTATTATAACATTATTATAACCTTACATTATTACCCAAACCACTCCATAGACTCGAAGAGATATGGCTGTTTTTTTATTTACTTTATGGCAGAAACAAATTTCTCCTTTTTCAGCATTCCATTTTTGAGCGTTGCTGAGCTCTACACTAATTTCAAAATTTCAAACAGGAAAACCCCAAGTGCTGAAAGAATATTTGAAAACATTTTTTGAGGGAAAGCGATATGAACTCAACATCAACAGTCACCATTACATAATATGACCTTATTTCTGCAGAAAGCTGTCTAGGCCTGCTGTTTGTGCCAGACTTTTTTTGCAGGGATAAATGCAGCAAATTGAGTCTTGTTCCAAATGTGAGTGTCTCCCCACATGCATTCAGCTCTCTCATTCATCTTTCACTCAGCTGTCACACACACACAACCCCTCGGTTCCTTTTCAGTGTTTCCCGACTCCTCGGCTCACTTTCAGTGCTCTTTTAAGTCTTTTAACCTCTACTCCGCCATGCTTCCCCGTCCTTTCCAGCTACCTTTTGTTCTCAACACAGAGAGGAGCTCTTGTAGGAAAATAGCTCTGCCCCCACCCACATCCCCCACCCCCTCGTGATGAAGCACTTCATCATGACAGAGATGGGTGCACAGGCGCACAACCTAATGACAAGTTGGTAATGATTATCTGTTTCAGTGTCTAGAAACAAGAGGCATGAAGCATTTGTGTCTGATTACCCATATTTCTACAGGCTATGCTGGCTTTGAAATCATTAAAAAAAAAAAGATTAAGGCTTGCAGTTTGGTTATTAGAAGTATGCAAATAACTGTCAGCACACAGTGGTGGTATCTACAAATGCTGGCGGTAATGGCTTACAAAGGTGCGGACAATTAGAAATAAGGAGCTGCTTGGGGTTTCTGTAAATAAGCTCACGCTGGGACGACTGCAGCAGTTTACCACTATAAAACAAAAGAGGTGCACACTGTTTACTTAAAAAAATCCACCATGGATTGGCTAACTTTATGTAATTATGTATTTTTATTCTTGCCAAATAAGAAGGGTACCACCTTTTCCATTTTCCTAATAATTATTACAAACTCTTCTCTTCAGGAAACCTCCCTCAATTTAATGGGGGAAAAAAATACAGGCTCATAAAAGCAGGCATGCATGCATTGGCTTACATTTGTATCGCTTGCTAAGTCTAAAACTTTAAGTTTTCTTAAAGTATAATGTGGAGGAGCATACAGAAAAATGTATGCACTGTTCAGGATGATTGTGTAGTTGTGTCAGCAGCTATGGCCCAAAGAGGCATTTGTAGGCTGACTAACAGAAGGTGCTAGCAGTGCGCAATATGTCATTGTCTCTTGTTTGGCTAATTACAGCATGGTGCCGGTGTCAGCCCTCTAGCAAGCCAACACACACTCACAAGCGCACACGCATGCACATTCGAGCACGCGTTCGCATGCAGACACGCGGCTATCGCTCATTCCTGACTAAGCACTCAATCAAACGCTTCAATGCAGCGATGTATTTTATTTAAACTGATGCGAATTTGCTTTTTAGGAGCCTTCTTATTCAGTATCCTTATTGCTTATTGACTTTATTGCGGTGACTCAAGCAGGGTGATGAGAGGCTACATTACAACAGTCTCTTCAGATTTGTTCATAATCAAGCCTCCTCAATCACAGACCCAGGCAGCGTATTGTTGTGGCAGGCAGGCAGAAGTTACAGAGAATAATCTTTTTATTCGCTCTTATTACATGTTTGCCTGACTGCATTACAGTATACAGGCAAAGTAAGACCCGTCTTGATGGTCACATGGGAAATTATATCTATTTATTTATTAGCCTGTCTTGTTTTATTGTGTTAGTTTTTGAATTGGAACATTTATTTTTCCATAGGAGAGCTTAACGAGCTGCCTGGAAATGTGACTGTGTGCACACAGGAACCAATTAAATTAAACATGAGGACCATCATTCTTTTCGCCCCCCCACCTCCAGAATGGTAGGACGTGAAGAGGGACATGGTCTGATTCATTTTCTATTGCCAATTAATTGCAGGTTAAGTATGTCAGACTGGAGTCTTGTTTATGTGGTGGTAGGAAATTAGATTACTTCTTCTTCTGTCTGAACTGAGGGCACACATTATTTCAACACAATTTAGCGATTGTACAGAAATGATTTGGGGGGAGGGGGGAGCGGTTATGGTTTTATTCTTTTTTGCTGAGGGGAGGGCAGAGGGAGAGACAAAGAATGTGAGGACAAAAACTGGACTTTGTTTCACACTAAAGTCAATTATTTTAGTTATTTCTCCATTCAGCTTTCTCTGCAACATAAAAGTTTATTTTTCTGCCTCAGAAGGTTATATCTTTGAGACATGAAAATATCTTTTGAGACAGGCCAGAAGCCAGTGTACTACTAGTGCTGGTCCCAAGTCTGGGGGCCGGCGTCCTCGGCTAAATCAAACACGTGGATCATAAAGAATGAGATTTCCTTACGGGACTGGTCAGGGGCCGGGTTAACAGTGACCACCTCCAGTGCAGAGAGCTGGTGTGAGAGAAGTAGAGGCTAGGGTGAGATGGAGGCAGATGATTCGCTGTGGTGACCCCTAAAGGGAGCAGCTGAAAGAAGATCTTTGTTGTGCCATATTATAATTTGTGCATCGGTAGCTGTTTAGAAATTGTTTAAATTAGATTACATCATCTTATTCCCTTTCTTTTGGTTAATTATGTACTTTATTTTGAGCTTTTATGGTCGGGGCTTTGGGTGCGTATCAAATATTCATAAAGCCAGTGAGTGTCTGTGATGATAGCGGTTCATCTTCTGTTCAGTACTTATTTAACCATCTCTCTTCTATATTTACTTGCTTTTTAAGTAATATGTTTATGACATTTGCAATTTCACTGAGTTAAATTCACCTGTGCATCACCAGAGGTAATTGAATATGAATCACAGGAAGCTTTACAGTTATTACAGATCACCAGAATAGCCGGAAAAGTCAAAACTTCGGCTGGAAATGAAATCTAAAGGAGTTTTAGTTTTGTGATGGGAGGCCAGACTTTATCCTACATGACTTTAACTTACCAAGGGCATTCAAGCTTAACACCCACACACAGCAGGCCACTACAGTGGAGGAGAAGGAGCCGCTGGGTTGCATACTGCAGTGCTGAGAGACTCGCGGAGAGACGGAAAGAGAGAGAGAGAGAGAGGTGCCAGGCATTTTGCCTTTAGTTCTGTTGATATCGCTTGCTTTTTTCGATGTAGAGACTTTTATGCCTGCTCCATGCACCCGTGCATTGCCCTTCACAACCCTTTTTCCCTCAGTGATTTCCATAAATGTACATTCTCCCCCCACTCCCCCCGTTAGCCGCCACTCCACCAGTTGTTGAAATCACACATTAGAGGAGAGCGTATCTTTAGGTTGCCATAGCAACAGGGTGAGTCATTCTGCTGCAGTCAGTTTAGTCACACTCACACCGACTGTATGTTTCCCTCTCTTCCCTTTTTTCCCCCCATCCCGCCGTCCCTCTGCCTTCCCGCCGTCAACGGACGCACACACGTGTAAGGAGACACACTCTTCCAGTTGTTCCATATGTCTCTCATGTTTAAAAATTCAGAAGTCCCCTAGTTATCGCCAGTATCCTAAGATACGTAAACATGTGATCTGAAAAGGTGGAGCGTATGTGCCAGTGCAGCTGTGATGTGCGTGATTGATGGCACAGGCGGATGATGAGGACAAGTGGAATGTCGCTGCTCTCACTTTGATTATTTATTTATGGATCTGGCTAATCAGTAAACCCACAGCTGAGAAGCACACTGTGAAGGAGGCGGGTGGTGGCACAAAGAGGAAGGGGGCACCTAACACTCATTTTTAGTCCAGTAACACTTGTTAGCTCCGACTGAATAAAGATGATTTTCGGAAAGGAGCTTTTTTTTTTTCTTTTTTTTTTTCTGTGTTTGATTGCCATTGTGGGAAGTTATTTCCTGTTTTCCCATAAAAGGACTTTGCAAGTTTACAGCTGCGTCTCTGAATATTAACACTACACCCCTGCTTTAGAAATTAATCATCAAACGCCTCATTTGTCACTTCATTGTCACAGAGCTTGGGTGAAGACATGCTGTGTTGGAAAAGAGCTTTTTATAGTGAGAGCTGAGGTGATTCACAAATGCTGTCTGGTTCATACTTGCACTTACTGCACCTGGTGTCAGAAAATAACTGAAAATTAGGTTTTGTTCCGTTCTTTATGACTTCTTTACTTAGTTTTTTTTATAGCAAACAGTTATAAGGCGAATATGATCATACTTAATGTAAATTAGTTACACTTTATGTAAATTAGATAGGAGTGTGCTATCAGGCTTATACTTTTGCCTATTTGAAACAAAACTCTGCTCCCTTGTTTTTCTTGCTCTCTGGACACGTCACCGGCTCATCACAGGGCTAACACCGCGTGACAGCAGTGCTTAGTTTATTAAATATAACATAAGATCTAGTTTTGCTCTGTCATTAATCACATAAACTCTTGTTTGAGGTTCTTATTGGCAGGTTTCTCATCACACTCAGACCCTTAGGCCCTGTGTGATCTGGGCATGTGTAGATGACACTGACAGGTGAAATGAATAACACTGATCGTCCTGTTGCAATGGTGTTCTCCTGGGACGCCTTTAGGTCCTGGCATTCATAATGTGGATGTTACTTTCATATGTAAAACCCACCTAAACACTATGAAAGAACAAGCAGACTTCTGGTGCTAAAAATGGGGAACCTAACAAAGACCCCAGGCTCCAAACTCCCCTGCTCTCAGTCCCAATGGGGCCTCATCGTGCAGCCCACAGGACCCAGAGAATCTGCTCCCAACATCCTGTGCCAGACATCTTTGGAGACTCTATGTCCATCCCCTAACGAGTCACAGCTGTTTTGGCACCACCAAAGGAAACCATGTTGGGCAAGTTGTTTTAAAGTTGTGGCTAGTTGTGCAGGCAAAAGGTGATGAGACAACATAAAGACAAGCAGTGATATTTTAATGATGGGGATAACTTGGAGTCATAATGCTCATCTTTAATTTTTTTAAAGTGCTGACATAACAAGCCTGGAACTCCTGATAACCAGAAAAAAGCAGCTCAATCTGCATGATCAGACGTCTGAGGTCAGACTGAATGTGGGAGTTTACACCTTCACACTAAATGGACAGATAATGAGACCCCCCACCCCCCCACCCCTTCAGATTATTTTATAAAAATGTCAACACATTACTTATAAATATTGAAAATATTCTTTCAGTCATCTTCCAGCACTACATTGGATTTTACACAAAGATAAAAATGCATCCAAAAGCCTGAGTGGGATCTTTCACCAAGCTTTGATATACATGACTGCGGTTAAGTTAAAGGGATTTTACAGGCTGGTTGATAAATAAATGACTCTCCAGTGTGCCAAATAATGCCTGCATGTGTGTGGGTGTGTTTTTGTCTTTCAACCCATCATGAAGTGTAGCGGCTGTAACAAAAAGCCCGAAAGCTTCAGCCTGCATGTAATAACAAAGCTAAGCTGTGGAGAGTTCTGCTCCGTCCCTGGAGAGGTAGGAGGAGGGTGGGGGTGTGCACACAATGAAGAGCTGGATGACGCAGCTGAGAAAGGAAAGGGAGGGAAGCATGGAGCAGAATCCTGAACAAGGAGAGGAGGAAGAGGAGGAGGAGGAGGTGGAGAGAGGGAGCGTAGGCAGAATGCGTGGGATGGAGATGGTGCATAATAAGCTTTCTAGGGTTTTCTCCTGCTCTCCTCTTTCTTCACTTTTTTCGGTTTTGCCGACTTATTCGTCCCTCTCATCCTTCTCTCTGTCTGCCTGGCGCTCTTATTTTTTTCTTGCTTTTCTTTCTCTCTCTCTCTCTCTTTTATTATGCTTTTGAATTATTTCTATTATGTTTGCCTTAATGTCTCACTTAGTCTCATTTAGGTAATTATACTTAAGCCTCAGAGATGAAAAATGATTTAATCTTGCCTCATCAACCGTGCTCGTATTTTCAGGCAGATACCTCACGTCTGATAGAAGAGAGTGATTTTATTGATACAGTGTTTCAGTCAGTTTGAAGCACCTCTTTTTTTTTGTATCTTTAACAGACAAATAAGGAAAAATAAATAAATTAAGACTAACAGTTTCATAATATTTTTTCACTGAGTAATTCACAAAACAACACTGTAGTAGTGAAACCTTTTTTTTTTTTTCCAGCTTTATGGGAGTCTAACACGATGCCAGGGTGTGCTCAGGCAATATTATTTCACACTTATCAGCTTTTGGCATCACATTTGTTTAGCCACATATAATAAGTGAGAAGGAGAAGACTCGTCTAATCGTGAGCAAAGAGTAACCTGATGAGTCATCGGCGTCTCTCGCACATTCGAATGATGCCTGGAGCTGCTCTGTTAAAAGGCAATCTGTTGAGAGAGAGAGAGGGGCGGGGGTAAGCGTGGGTGGAGGGGGAACAGAGGAGCAGGTGATAGGGGTGGTGGTGGTGAAGGGAAGCGATGAGGTGGGAGGGAGAGACGGGGTTTTCCTCTTAGCACCATCCCTGAATACTGAACACCTCCCTGACAGGCTTCTTATGTTGGAGAGAGAGCAGGTGGGGAGGTTGAGAGAATCGTGGTGGCAAATATGTGTTCATTCATGTGTGTAAGGTAGACTTTAATTGTGCAGCGAGTGGGTGGGTGTGTGAAGGAAGGGCACAAAATAAGGAACACTATTGTCGTCACTATTTGTGGTTCTAGACGGTATGAGTAACCGTTTAGCTGTGAGTGGAGTAGCCCGAATAAGTTATTGTTTACTTTGTGGACTAAAGTTGCTGCGCCGCTTTGCAACAAACTCTGACAGCTGACACATGTTGTTGTCTGTCGGCCTGCGAGACTCTGCCAGCGACCAGAAATCAGCAGCAGTTTCGATGCTAACGTGAAAGCCAGCATCATATTTGCACAGCGAGAATGAAAAGTAACAAAAGCAAGCACTGCCTCGATTCTTCCTGGCATAGATTCAACAAGGTGCCGGAAACATTTTGGTCCATATTGACACGACAGCATCACGCAGTTGCTGAAGATTTGTTGGCTACACATCCATGATGCAAATCTCCTGTTCTAATACATCCCAGAGGTGCTCTGTTGGATTGAGAGCTGGTGACTGTGGAGGCTGTTTGAGTACACTGAACTTATTTATCATGATCAGGAAGCTTTGTGACCAGGTGCATTATCCTGCTGGTAGCAGCCATCAGGAGGTGGGTACACTGTGGTCTCAAAGGGATGGACATGGTCAGCAACAATGCTCAGTTGGCACTAAGGGGCCCAAAACGTACCAGTAAAATATCCCCCGCGTGGTTACACCACCACTGCCAGCCTGAACCATTGATATAAGGCAAGATGGAGACATGTTTTCATGTTGTTTACACTGAATTCTGACCATCTGAATGTTGCAGCAGAAATCCAGACTCATCAGACCTTCTAATGTACATTTTTGATGAGGTCATGCAAACTGTAGCCTCAGTTTCCTGTTCTTAGTGGCACCTGATGCGGTCTTCCGCTGCTTTAGCCCGTATGGTTCAAGGTTTGACGTACTGTTCTTTCACACATGCTCTTCTGCACGCCTCGCCTTGAGTGGTTATTTTAGTTTTTATTGCCTTCCTATCAGCTTGAAGCAGTCTGCGTTCTACAAAATGTGAAAATGACCATTTAATATGTAACGGCACTAAGGATGCATCATTTTTTTTTCCCTTGGTGGCTGGTGACTTGATTTGGAGATGGATACTCCATGTGAACAACCTCAAAAGATGTTGCGCTGGTTAGCCGCTCAGCCTCGACGATCAGGTGTCTGTACGTACCGGAGGAAACCCTGAGTTGTCTGGCTCAGTGAGCGGCTGGAACATAATGGAGACAGTGGTGGTGAGCTTTAGGGTGATGCAAAAGAGTGAAACATACACAGAGGAGTCTGAGACCGGAGCTGTCTCCCTCTTTCAGAATAGATTAATGTCAGACTCCCCAAAGCTTCACATTCACCTCCCACTTTTTACTGAATGAATGTCACTTTTCATAGTCTGTGCTTCTCTCCCTGCTGTCTATCACTATAAAGCACAAAGTGGTGTGTATTAAATCAGTGCACTGACAGTTATTTGACTAAGGACAGTACATCATGAAAATTGTATTTTTCCGCGAGGACAAATAACATGAAACGATCTTGCTTAAGGGAAGAAAACACAAACTACAAGTCACACTGGTTCTCAGTTGGTTTTGATGTCAGCCTTTCCTTATTGCTTTGACTGGTTATTTTCTACTTTGCTTATTTAAAGTGATAGCACTCTATCTACTACATTACTTCTGGAATATTTTAATCATGAAAATGTGAATATCTGCGCTCACATAGCCCTTGACATATTATTTCTTCAGTTCTTTTAAAACGCATGCCTAATGAAGCCGGGGACCTCATCCTGGATTGGGAGCCTGTCTGCGCTTCTCCCTGCAGTCTCCTCCATCTCAGCCGGCAACACTCTGCAGTTTGCTTTACTTTGATATATGGTTTTGATTGGTGGGTTGGCGGTATCCCAAACTTTGATAAGGTAATTGTGACTGCTGCTCCGACCGGCCCGTACAGGATGAGTCAGGCTTTGCATTAATCTGGATCACTCTGTTTCCATCACTTCTCAATCTTGTAAGTTCACTGGAGGTTTCCCTTAAATTAACCTCAACTCCGCACATTTATGCAGAGCTGTTCCTTTCCTCCAGGAGTCCTTGCAATAGTCAGTGCAATAGTCATTAGTTAGTTATCATGTGTTTGTGATTAGGATTACAACAGTGAAAACTAGAATATTACAATATTCCATCATTATTATTATTTTTTTTTTTGCAGTGTGGCTCCATAGAAGGTAATCTAGTGAACACGAGCCTGAGTTATTAGATTATTTTTCATGAAATCTTCAACTGTGCTGTTAAGATGAATTAGAAAGTGTTCACAGATGCAGTGCATCCCTGAACTTACTTAATAGAGCTGCATGAGTGAATAAAAAGGTCCAAATGAGCTGCATCAGACACGAAACGACCTTTAACCTGCAGCTCCAAGTACATAATCTACGTAATGTCCGACTGCGCCATAGTGCAGGTAGTAGTCCATTTGTCCAGTTGTCATATGATTCTCTCCACACTGTCTGGAAGCCATGTGTGGAAGCAGCTCTACTCTGTTGATACTTTGACTTTTCCCTTTGTTCCACCGCGAGATAATGAATGAGCATATCAGCAACAGATTCCCATAAACTCTGGCGATCCCTCAGCTTTTTATTCCATACCATCACTGGCTCAAAGTGTTCCTAGCATGCTTCCATGGTGTGGGCTGTATCTTGAGCTCTGATCAACTTTTGTGTCTTCTACACAAGCAGTGGCATAGATTTTTATTTATTTATTAATTTGTGTTTTAATGCTCCCTTTTCTAGTTTAAGTTGTACACCAGAGGGACAGATTACAAGGTGTGAAGAGGAAGGCAGCCATTTGAGAGGTTCCCTTTGTAGATCACAGAGAGGATTTGGCTCTCCTCTCCCAATTATTTGGAGGAGGTGATAAGAAGAGGCAAGAAATCAATAAGCAATGGAAAAAAATTAAATGAGATTCATGAGAGGGAACCTTATCTGCGATCCTTTCCCACGCCTTGATTAACAACCATTCCCTAGAAATAAGGCACACTATAACCAATTTTGCTTCATTCATTTATTCACAGATTGGAAAACAAGCCTAAAATAACACTTTTTTAAAATTATTTGGTCCCTCAAGGCTCAGTAGATTTGGATCAACAAAAGCAAAATTGTTAAGAAAATGTACGTTTTTTTTTTCCTTCGATAAAATAAGCAGTTTACTAACAAGCAAGGAATACAGAAATACTTCTACTTTCAAAGAGATAAGTCCCACAAAATCTCGTTGTTTACAGCATCCTAGAATGACTTTTGAATTCCATAAAATACAAAACCTCTAGTCTTACCAGTGTTTTGACTTCTGCATTAAACAAATGAGCATTAAAATATTGGACTAGATCAGTACCATCAGTCTGAGAAAACATGAAAATTTGCACTAAAATTTGAACTCATGCAGACCAACACATGGCTATGCATCAATGCATTTGTCAGGCTACTGGTTAGTTTACAAACACCATTTAACCACAGTATCCCCAGCTATATAATATCTGTCTAAACCTAATAAAGGATATTCATATACTCTAGCTCTTGCGATATTGTGCTTGTACACACAGCTGTAATATTTCTACAGATGTACTGATTTCAGCTCAACGCTCACGGCCGCTTTTGATCTGTGGAAAATGCAGCTGTTTTTTTTTTCTCTTTAACAAGAACTGTCAGAATGCACTGAATAATTATCGGCAAGGAGGTGTCACTTCCATCGTAACTGAAAGGGGGATTGTTGATATTTTATTCTCTTCCTGCTTACCAGCACCAAGATAAAAAAGAACATTAATTGATGGCACAAAATTGTTCCAGGGCATTGTGGTTTTTAATTGTGACATAATTGTTCAGCATGTGTGGGAGAAAGAAAGACAAGAGCAATTAAAAAAAACCACTAGGCTCCCTATTCTTTATTTGACTTCACCTCCTTTCTTCTCGGTCACTGTTCTCCTAATGAGAAACTCAGCCTCTGCCTCAGAGTCCACTTAGGAGACTTCTGTCACACGCAAGAGAAAGATCTAATTTGAGCAGACTGGAAAGGAGCATCATCATCATCCACCCAAACAAACAGAGGAGGATAATGTTTGTTGCTTGGATATTTCAGTTCAGTCCTTTCAACCGTCTGCATGGCAACAACCTTAAAGGAGGAGGAAAGGGAGGCAGGGGATGCAGAGAGGAGTCCCCATTTCCTTGTATGATTAATATTCAACATCATCTTCTACAGTGTTCCCCTCTCTGCATACTGCAGAGGTGGAGAGCCTTCAGCGAGTGATCAGCTTGCTGCTGCTGCTGATTAGAGTGTAAGAGATTATTACAATAACACTAGTCATTACTTGCATTCTTTGCCTATAAAAGATACGTAACAAAACAAACATAATCTAATGTTTTATATTTTAGTGGCAGCTCCAGCTTGTTGCTTTATTGCAAATATGAAGCAAAATAAGAGAGGAAAAAAAGCTGACTTAATATGGCCTTTGTTCTGATAGTTTTATAACCTTTCAGGAAGTTCTGAGCCCCCGAGGGACGAATCTACTGCACTGTCAACTTTCTCAAGAGAAGGAGAGGAGGAGGGAAAAAAACCTAGAATGTCATAAGCCTGTTTTGTAACCCCCGTGCACAAGAGAACATGCCTTTCTGATGAATTCAATAATAAATTGATGTCAGCTTTCATGTAATTTCCCTTATCGCGGCTGTAAACACAAGTCTGGCTCTGCTCTCATTGTCAGGGCAGTGATGCCCAAAGTACTAAAAGTCATAGCTTATGGAGTTGTATATTACTGAAAGATCTTTGACTGATAAAGAGTCATTATGCCAGAGTGCCGGATCCTGTCCATTCTGATAGTTCTGCCTGACGGCACAGGACCTCTCATTTTTAAACCTGCCACACTGTCAGTTTTCATTGCCGTCTATGCAAGGCAGACATACAAAATATATCACTACTCGGTAAACAAACTGTTAGAAGTAAACAAGAAATTTGTCACAAAGCTGAGAAGCATTTTCAGCAACACACTTAGCGATAGAGGATGTCTTCCATTTTTCTGGCCTTTTGTCATCTGGTCGTCCTGCAGATTCTTCTTGAACCCACTTGGTCCGAACCGACTGGCTCGACACCACTGATCTAAACATCCACTCTGAAGAGCTCTGTGTAAGTAGCGTCTTTCATATGGGTCAATTTTTAAAAGGAACCGAGTCATTATTATACTTTTTCAAAGGGTCTGTGGTGTCCTGTAATAGGTCAACATCAAGATAATTTATGATTCATATAGTTTCATTATGATATTCTAACCAATATTTAAATTCATAAATATGATATAACTACAGTATTTACTCTCCAATAATGAACTGTCACAGGACTGGTAGGTAACTGTTTTGCCCACTTCACTAGCTTCTACCTGTCTAATAGCACCTGGTTTCACAGTGGATAAAGGAGCACAGAGGCCATACCAGCTCTCAGCTTCATTTACTTTTACTGGAGAGCAGCGACAGTCAGACAGCAAAAGAGGCATAAAGAGAATACACACAAAGAAACACTTAATGAGGAAGCAGTTATTTCTAAAATCATATGATTTTTGATATGTTGATGTTAGTGAACTGTAAAATGGGAACATTCAGCAGCTTTGCAATGCTAACACTTGCACAGAGAGATTGGATACATTTGTGGTGGATCAGCCGCGGGTGCGGGTGTCTGGGAAGGGGTGTTTAATTTAAACTGAAGCAAGACAAACCGAACAGAAAAAAAGTGTGTGTTAGCAGACATGAGGTTGATGAGGAGGACGATTGGAGCCCCGCTACACTGGGCTGTGGTCCGGAGAAGCGTGTGTGGTTGTCACGGTTACACACTCAGTGGCTGTGTCCTTGGTCCGGCGAAGGCCCGTGTACAGCCTCTCGTCCAGGGTGGCAGTCAGTTTGTCTGTTAGCTCTGCTGTGATGGTTTGTGGACCGTAGCCCGAGGAGTCGAGCAGCTGAAGTGAACGCTCATCTTGGGGTTCAGGGCGGTGGCCTGACTGTTTGCTGTCATCCTGAGGATCAGGGAGCTCACTCAGTCCTCCATCTTTCTCAGAAATGGAAGGATGAAGAAGTGAAGGAGAAGCGGTTGTGCGTTCCTCAGTGTCTCTGATGGGGACACCCTGCATGTTGTCTTTTCCTCCATCCTCAGAAGTTGTGAGCACTACCTTTGGAGTTTCAGGAGTGCTGCTGGTCCCATCACTGGTTTCCTCATCAGGAGCACTGACGATGCGGGGCAGCGTACTGTGGTAGCTTGTGTCCAGGGGGTAGTTTACACTGTCACCCCTCCTTAGAGGGGTCCGCTGTCTCTCAAAGGAGGACTGAAAGTGTCTAACACCAGGATCGCTCCACTGCTTGTGGCGTTGCCATTGCTTGCGTAGGTGGATTCGGGACCGGTGCTTTCTTAGTGGGGACTCCTGCTGGTCAAACTGCGGGTCGTGACGGAGAAACTCATGGAAGAGTGCATCCGTCTTCTCATCTATGCTGTAGTCTCGGCGGTGCAGGGCTAATGGTTGAGGCGGAAGCTGCACAGCTTCTCGAGGAGTGAGCACATGACCATATGGAAGCCAGCTCAGTGAACCAGCACCTGCTTCAATGGAAACTCCTCCACTGGCACCCAACAACAGCTCATCTTCAGGCTCCTCCTCAAAGAGATGAGACTCAAAACTCTCGCCTATTGTGCCAGTTCGCCCTGCATTTGTGAAATGATGCCTTTTCTCGTGGGCTGTTCTGTCTTTGGGGCTGCTGGTGATGCTGCCACTCCCAAATAGTCGGAGGTCTTCTGGACCTCGAGACGGAGCCTCTATTGACGCATAGCCGCTGTCCATCTGCAGCAATTTACGAGTCCCTGTTTCTCCATCGTTGCGCCCTCGCTCCGAGTCTGTGCTTCTCTGTTTCCTCTTTATTGACTCCTTCACCTCCATCTTCTCATCCATATACACAAAGAAGTCCTTGTCGTCCTCTCCACCCTCTCCCTCATCCTCTAAATCCTGGGATGGGTAGCTGGGGAGCCCTCTTTCTGTGTCTGTTCGTCCGCCAAGTGAACACACACTGTCAGCATCACTGCAGACTGAATTCCTGTCATTGTTGCTGCTCTGGTCAGAGGCGGCGTACTGCTCAAGAGTTGCACGTAATGTCCAGATGTCTCTGTAAAGTGACTGGGGATCCTGGGGATCAAGGGGATCAGATGGGTTTGCACTTTCCCTTCTAGCCAAGAACAGTGCTTCCTCTTGGGGATCAGGGGACAGGCCAATCACCCCTGGTCCTCCATGGCTGCGGCTGGGCTCCACCATCACCTCTACCTCTACCCTGTAGTATCCGCGCAGGGATGGAGAGATGAGATAAAATGAAAAGAAATAAAGAGACGAGGAAGAAGAGAAACAAAGAGACATGCAACACAAGTGTCAGTGAGCATTTACCTAAATGACACATTCATCTGAGATATGATCGTGTTTACAGTGCACACAATGATTATCATGACTTGCAATGGCTGCAGTTGCATGTCTGTTAACTGATCTTTGGCTGAACGGCTGAAACTGCGTAAACCCGGGAAAGGCGTTTTCA
This sequence comes from Cichlasoma orientale, assembly GCA_034780415.1. Lineage (NCBI taxonomy): Eukaryota > Metazoa > Chordata > Actinopteri > Cichliformes > Cichlidae > Cichlasoma > Cichlasoma orientale. Next base: position 152,170 of record JAVDPK010002988.1, read on the forward strand.
TCTCGGGGCAGCAAATTTGAAGTAAACTTAATGCGCAGAGCATAACATCACTTGAGTAAATGAGCATAAGGATCGTTGCATTTTTTTGTTCACAGAAATTGATTTTATTTCCAACAGTAAAACAAATGTACACTGAAGACATTGGTTTGTTCCATATTCAGTGTAAGAAAATAAATAGTTATATAAGAAAATATGTATGAGGATCGGCAACTTTTGTTGCACAACATAAAATTCGGCAAAACCTGCACTGCTATAATTGCAAACTTATAATAAAATCGTACGTTTGAGGACATCATTACATTATCATGTCAGCGGTGGAATGATATCAGATATAAACCCCACGTCCCAATTCTCCACTCTGGGCACAAAGAGCGCTCAAAGAATCCTGTTTTCAGAAGACAGGTCAGACCGTGGCTGGAAAGTATTTACAGTCACTCAGCATTGTTTGATATAAGGCTAATTATGGTTAATAGCAAACAATTAGTCTAAAAAAGACAAGAGGACAGTTTCCAAACAAAATGTTTTGATGATGAGATACAGTTGAATTGAATTGACACTGTTAGTCTGATTGTTTTGTATCCTGGCATGAACATAAAGGAACCTTTACGTTAAAGTACAGCGGTGGAGAATTAGGACTTTGAGTTGCAGATAACTGTAAGTACTTGGCACAGGTTTTCTAGCTGAAATAAAGAAATGAGTGCAAGGCAGCAAAGCAGTGGACGGGATGAATGGCAAGGGAATTAAAGATACCTGCCGAGGGAGGGGGGTGGTGTCGAAGGAGGCGAAAGGAGGCGTGCGGTGGGCTGGCTAGGACAATAGGCGACATCATGGGTGCGGGCAATGTATTGGATGAGGTCTATATGATGTGCATCATTGTCATCCTGGTCCATGCTCTCACTGGCGGCCCGCTGGCGCTGGAACTGCCTCCTCTTTGGAGAGCCTGGCTCGTACCAAACATGAAGAAAGAGCTGTGAGTTATACGTGTATGACAGCAGGAGTGAAGCAACATTTAATTCAGCAGAAAGCTCCTATTAACTGTGGAGGGGATTTTGTGATATTTTTTTGGTCCCTTGATATGACAGAAGAAGCGAGCCCGGGGAAGAGCAGGGAGAAGTGTGTATATAGGATAAGGAGGATCGGTGTGGAGGATTTACTCAGGGGCTCAGATTGATTTGGAACGACCGATCTTTGCGTCACTGAGCCATCTGTCTCGTGTGTTTGTGTGTGCATCTCCACCTCAGTCAAAAGGCAGCTCACAGTTGGTTGCTGAAGCCTGCTGCTTAACCATTCTATGTTTACCATGAGAGAACGCCGGCACAAACACTTAACACACAAATAAACCAAAAGAATACAAGTCTAATAGCATAATTTTATAAACAGAGAGCCAGCAACAACTACTGTACTCCCCGGCTGCACTGGCACAGATTTTTCTAAAAATACTTTGACAGAAATACTCGCAACACCATCAAGGATCCTTTACCTCTGGTGTCCAGACTTGAGGCTCTCTGGCTGCTGTCCAGCTTCCATTTCTTGATTTTGAAGTAGGGACTGGCCCCCTCTAGACTAGCATGGCGCCGCAGTTTAGTGAGAAACTGCAGCACAGGCCTCTGGCCTGCACCGCCGCTAGCAGGAGAGGCACCGCTCCCCACCGCCGCTGATTCTCCCACACTGACACTGTTGCCTCTGCCCCGAGGCCCCGCTGCCATCATTTCAGTCTGAGCAGAGAAAAACATAGTCAGAAAGAAAACCTGCCAAGAGTAGTAGTCCGTGTAAAATCATGTTTGACAGTGATGTTCCTTGTTTACCCATCAGCCATCATTCTTGTTGGTCCTCCCTCAGGCTACGTGACCCTGTAATGTCTGTGTGGATGACTCACTTGTTGACTGGCTTGTGGGTGTAATGACTGACCGACTTAAGAAAATGTATCACTCTACAAATAACTAATGATTAACTCCACAAACCTCATGTTGACCTAGATTCTAATTTCATGTCTAATGTTTCTTTGATAGCATCAGTGCTTACAGATGATTTATTTGCATACTCAGCACCTGGAAGGCCTTTGGATTCATTCATTTTTAGTCTTAATAAAACTGTTGTGTGACACCAGCGTTTGTACAAAAAATATTCACAAGGTGATGTAAAAATAATATATATTTATATATTTTACAGTAGTATGAACTTACAGAAGTGGAGCTTGGCCCTTTGGTGCTGTCCACCACAGAGTTTAGAGCATCTCCAGGGAGAGGACAGCTTGGAGTGACGCTCAGGCTGGTCAACGCTGTTTGTGGCAAGGGACACAGCATTGGCTGCAGGGAAGCACACACATGAAATTAGACTTTGTTACCTTATGAATAATTTGTTGCGCATTCACACAAAAAATTCAAGGGCAGATTTCCTCACATGCTGCCATCCCAACACCCACCATGGAACAGCTTTTACTAAATGGAAAATTAATGCTGGCCATGTTGAAATGATCCCTGATCCCTGTGTTTGGGCTCATTAGGTTGACACATTTTCTTGACCTGATCCAAAATAAAAGGTGTTTTAATTGGTCCCGGTCAACACTAACGACTAATGATACATCAGTACTAATAGCAGGTCAAGGCTGTCACCTGGAAGATGGAAAGGGCTGACTTAGCAACAGGACGCGTTGTCATCGTGATGGTGTTCTCCGCAGAGTCGCACTCATGGATGGTGACTATCTTGAGGGCCGGAGGAGGTATGTGGAGGTTTGTGAGCCGGGCATTCTTCAGGTGGTGGAAGTCGCCCTCGGTCAGTGTGTACCTGATGTGGACAACACTGAGTTAATTAAAAGCTATAAATCAGTGCAAGATAAGACATAAGTTGCATGACTTCTTCATAAGTTTTAAATCACGAAGCTTATCCCTGCACAAAAGGCAAACAACCAGGGGAGATATTTGACTTCAAACCCATTAGAGCTGCCACAATTTCTGGATTTAGGCTTAAAAAAAAAAAGAATTAGCATATTAGACTTAGGGCTTTAAGAGAAAAGTAGGGCAGTGAAGTAATGACAAAGGATGAGAGCTCTTTGTGTCCACAGCATACATAATGCAGACTGATTTCATTCTTAACTCTAAAGTAACAGAACGAGTGAGCCACAGTAAAAGGTTTACATCCTCTGAGCTCACAAAGAATTAAGCGTGGCGTAAACCTGCAACAATGAGGGCTGAATGCTGAATTAACAGCACAGAGATTAGCAAACGCGGGCTTCTTTGCATGTGTCGGCTTTCTAACCTGCGGCCTTTCTCCTGGGGTTTCTTGCCGTGGTCGAAGAGCGCAGCCTCGTTGAAGGAGACGCGACGGCCTGTGGGGCCTGTGGAGAGGAAACGCTCTGTTTCTTGGTCATGAGAGCTGGCCATGGACAGGCAGTCTGACTCATCCACCCTGATGGTGATTTCTACCCAGAATGAAAGAAGAGGGGAAAGATAATTACATAAACCGAGGAATTACAGAGAAGAAACAGTAGCAGAAGGACAGAACAATAGAACGGCAATTTATAGTTGACAGCAACTTATTTAAAGTACGTGTGCGAGTTCAGCATGAGTCTGTAATGCCGGTCTTTGAAGAAACTGCATTAGTATAAACTGAAAATACGAGAACAGCATTTATGAATCCCACTGAGTTTGATGGGTTTTACTCCAGTCTCACCCGTGAAACGCATTAACTCATTGGTTGGAAATCGCTCTCTGCATAAAATGGACTAGTGCCAAACTTCGTACAATCAAGCTCCCAAGAGGAAGTTCCCTACAGACTTTCATCTCCTGTTTTTTTGGACCTCTATGAAATTTGTCAGCGTGGTTTTGAGTATAATGCCTCCGCAGTTATTTTAATGGATTGCCTTCAAATTTTGTAAAGGCGTTCATGTCCTCCCTGGGATGAGTTAAACAGACTCTTGTGTTGGGCTCATGTAACGAGTGGCGTTTAATATCACATTAAAATTAAACTCGACATATTACAGCGTTGAAGAAAAATATGCCTGATTCAAATCCCCATGCGCACCTCTCTTCCTTCTCTTCTCCTCTATTGTGTGTAATAAAAATATCAAATACGTTGACAAACTATGTGCTCGATCAGCTCCGCATATCTGCTCTCTGTATAAATATGTGTAGACTGGCTGTAAAAGTGAGGTTAAGCATCTTATTTTCAGACAACTCTGTGAGCATCACTTTGATAATATTGCAAAGTGCTGACCGGAAAACTAAATAACACGCACTATAAAAGCAGTGTGGTGCAAATCTGATGCTGCCTCTAATATATCATGCTCACTGGACACAGATAGCATTCACTGGTCCCAAAATGTCAAAACGTGTTCCAGGAATTGCACGGCTATTTCAGCTAATTGGGATGAGATCACAATATTTTAATGGAATAGACATTACACATTTGTGCTGATGTGATAAAAATATCCATCCCATCATCCTAGCTTTCCAGTTAACAGCTTCCCCAGCTCCATTACGTCTCCCTCACTCACTTACTTGCCTCTTTGTCTCCTCCTCTATCCCTTCCTCACATTTCTTCTTCTGTTTTTGGCTTTTTATTCTTACCATGAGTGGGCTGCGACTCCTCCACGTAGGTGTTGTTGGTCTTCTCAGGGTCATCGCTGGCCCTGGGGCACACAAAAACATTGAGATCAGGGCTGTGACATGATTACCCCTGAAGTCTGCCACCCTGGATACCACAGAACAAAGTCTTATGATCAGCGTTACTGTTTGACCTTGAATTCAGTCGGAATGACGCACCTGGAGCCAGCTGCACAAAATTCTGTGACGATTCACCTAAAACTGTGTGTCCCATCTTTAGCCATGAAAGGATTTGACTGCTCCATGACGCAACATCATTTATTAGACAAAGGCAAATAAAACAACTGCATTTTCACCCAATGTTAAATTCAGACACTCATCTTAGAAATGGAAAAAGGCCCTTGTGTTGTTTGGTGGTGAAATGCAGAGGAAAGCCTTTCTGTTTTTTCTTACTGCCTTGTAATATTAAATACTTTATACATATAACTGTAAATGCTGAGGTTCTCATTCATAAGCTATATTTGGTGGCCTGTAAGTTCAAAGTAAAGAGGCCTGGCAGAAGTTAAAAAAAAAAGGAATTGTGAGACTACAAAGGTCTTTCAGCACCTCCAAAGCAGCCGTCCTTATGCTCAACCAGCTGTTTAAAATGCACACAATTAATTCCTCCAAAAACTAAATAAATAAAATAATAAGAGACTGATCAAATTTATTACATACTGAATTCTTTAAAAGATTTGAATGGGACCTTTAAAATATTAATATAGAAGCATGTGCCTGAGCAGATGTAAATTAGAAATGCAAGCTCTGTGAAAAAAGATGTTAAATGTGATGAATATACCGTTACAATGGTGGATACTCATATTAAGTTTATTTACACATAAACGGTGCGGACCAAAGGCTCAGGCTTCGGACAGCTCCATCCCTTCAGTTTCTGACACTTTTCTCTTTTCTCGACTTTGTATGATGTCAGAGTAGCTACGCCTGATATGATCGTCTCAGGCACGCAGCTCTAGCTGCGAGCGCAGAAGCCCTACCCACCAGCTTTTGAAATATTCTTTCTTCTGATTGGAGGACCCATTTGCATGGGTCATCCAATTGCATGAAAGCTGGAGAAATTAGGAAGGGAGCTAAAATGCGTTATTTCACACAGGGGATGAACTCTGCTCCAAGTCCCTTTATAAGCTAAATAAGGATTATTAGGTTTGCGCTGCTGTCTTCACTCATCTCTTTGCACTGCCTGTGTGTTTTCACTACTGCATTTAATCATTAGTATTTATTAAACTCTGGCTCTTTCCTCCATAGTGTGTCTTTGGCTTGTCTCTCTCTCTCTGCTTCTCCCCAAGCCTTTCTTCCTGTTAAAAGGGACTTTTTCTTTCCCACTGTCACCAAGTGCTTGCTCATAGGGGGTCATGTGATTGTTAGGGTGTCTTTCTAATATTGTAAGGTCTTTAACTTACAATATAAAGTTGTGGATTGGCACTATATAAATAAAACTGAATTGAAATTGAATTTGATTATTTTGAACTGAGTCATAGAGAGCTAATATAGAAGAGTCCAAGAATATATCTCTGGTACATTTATACATTCAGCTCCTGGACAATATGAATATACTTGCATGTAAACAGCTTACAAATTCAGTGATCAAACAGCTGTCAGGATAAGGAATTAGGACTGATGCTGACTGTGCTTTTTATATAAATGGCCACCTGCTTGCATGTATAATCAATGAAGGCCTAAATCATTGCCAGTAAGTTGATAACCTTAAGGGCCAGGGGACTTCTTGAACTGATAAAGCATGATGCTTTATTGGATTGTACGCTTCCACTCATCTTTAAGGGCACAGAGGAGATACACAGTAAAGGTCATTTTGTTTAGCAGATAGAGTGTCTGTTAATCTTTAAGTATATCTTTATGAAACCCTTCCTGTTTTAACATCTTTAATAGCTGATAATCCTCCACAGTGCTTCTTAAATCCCATACATAGGGTCTAGTTGATGAGGCAGAAAAAAGAAACTGAAAGCTGTTCCAGTCATTTCTCTCTATGTGAATCCTTTTGTACAGAGCTATGAGTTGAATGTGTGTGTGTGTGTGTGTGTGTGTGTGTGTGTGTGTGTGTGTGTGTGTGTGTGTGTGTGTGTGTGTGTGTGTGTTGAGTTGTGTGGGTGTGAAGTGACTTAAGGGATTTTTCTATCCACCCAGAGATCTGTGCTTCTCCTTGTCTTTCATTTCCTTTGTGGCTCCTGCTTTCCCGTACAGGGTATGCCTCTGAGTTTGTGTGTATATATTCTCAGTGGTGTACACACAGCACCGGTTTGAGACGCAAGATTAATCACCGCCGATGGCGGCTATGAAATCTCATTACGCTCATCATTTGTACCGGTCTGTCCCATTCTCCTTTCGCTCTCTCCCAGCCTTTTCACACCTCAGCTTCTGTGCTCTTTGTTTATCTGCATCGAGGTGCCACGCTCTCATGCATTCAAACGTACATGATGATGTGTGCTGCCGTGGAGATGCACAAAGAGCCTTAAGGGTTAGCCATCTCGCTGTAGAATAAACACAGATGAATCGCAAATAAATAAGCATGAATGTTAAATGTCTTTCCACCAAGGTGTTCTCATAGCAGCCCCGTGGGAGTCTCAGCACTCAAATGGAAGACATGCATTATGAGTGCATGCACTGTGTTGTTGTGCTTTAACATGCTGAGATGTCTCAGCAGGGCAACATTTGTTTTTCTACTACCTACTGCAATATAGCTTTCTTTTATTATAAAGGTGCTTTCATTTGTTTGATGGCTCACTTTTAGCCTGTTAATGGCATCACACTGAAGATAATATTACAGGACACTGTTAGCTTTACTTGCAATGAGCTTTATCTATTATGTATGTATACAGATTTGATATAAGCACTGGTTTGTCTCTAAATAGCAGGTGCACGAAAGCTTAAGAAGAGTAGTCGCTGTCAACAAAATACTTGCTGCACAGTAAAAACAACATCTGTGCACCTGGATCTGCAGTCCAATCCACGCTTTTTGTTAAAAAAAACAACAAAAAAAACAAAGTGTGGATTTCACAGGCTGTTGATTTAAGTTTGTGAAAATTATCAAGGATGCGGAGTTTGGTGTTGTTGTTTGGCGTTAACAGGGACAGCAGGCAACAGTCTGAAATATTATAACGAAAATCAATGTCAAAATAAGAAGAAAAAAGATGACGCGACTCCACGTTTCGTGCTCGGGCCCTAATAACACAGCACCGATGGTCACATGGACATCACAAGCTTTATATGCTTATCATTTCATATGCATCATTTTTTGTATCGCACCTGGTACAGCATTTTCCTCCTCGACAGCAAGCGATGAGGAAGACAGAGATGGATATCAGTGTTCCTACCAAGAAGATGGAGAGGATCACCAGGAGGAGCACATAACCATCCTGCTGCTCCTCAACCTCAAGTGGGATCTCCTGAGGTAGAAAAGAGGAACCAACATGAGATAGATAGATAGATAGATAGATAGATAGATAGATAGATAGATAGATAGATAGATAGATAGATAGATAGAT
>JAVDPK010002988.1:164402-192688 GCA_034780415.1 Cichlasoma orientale
TGCAGCATCTCTCTCATGTTATGGTGGCCGCTTTTGCCCCCTCCAATATGGCGGTGACGTAGGCATACGTAGGCAGCTATCAATGCGGTATCTATGTATATATATCTATGCATTTTTTACCGTCTGCTAGCGCAGTGTTTTTCAACAGACTACGTTACCCTGCATCCTCCGCGCCGCAGCAAAGCCTGACGGGTAGCCTCCCGACGTCCTTGTCCTACCGAGCGCACACCGACTGCCTTCACGCAAGGGCTTGGGGATCCCTGTCATTCACTCGTGCTACACAGAAATAAACATTATAAGCATGATGGCAGCAAGGTTTCTCCGTCGTGCTCTACCTGTGCTGAGGCAAGCTCGTTCCTACGCTGAGGCCGCCTCCGGTGCCCCGCAGATGTCCTTCACTTTCGCCTCCCCGACACAGGTATTAGGCTAATGTTAAGGGTATCGGCTAGGCTTCTCGGGCCCAGCTAACTTAGCCGGCTAACCGAACAAATCTTTACAGAAATCAAATGGCACCTTTGGAACCATTTAACAGATTGGTACTGGTCCATGCAATTGCCCACTGTCATTGCTATATCGACACGAGCAGTTAATGCACGCATGCATTTAGATGTGTGTTGGAGGTTTAGCTGTGCGCCCTAGCCTAGCCGTCATTCATCATCTGTGACAAACAATGTGTAGTGCTTTAGCAAAACAGCGACTCTAAAGCATTGTTCTCTTCACTTTCATTAAGATACCTGGCCCATTTTAAAACATTTTATTTTTCAGATATGTAATAAGATTCAGTGACACTATTAACAAACTATTGTATGTTAAATGCTAAACTATAACCTTGAAGTACATGTCACTGCGACGGATTTGTCCGTCCAGTTCAAATATACTCCCTGCTCTGCAGCAGGATATATTTGACCCAGTATTTAAAATAAAGCTCCAATACTAACGTGCTATATCATTGTGCATTAAAATGTAAATGTAATTGTTGCAAAATTGGATTTAAAAAATCAAATGTTTATTGATAATGCTCTGTTAAACTTTGAAGTAAAGTTCTTGGTTTTGCATCTGCATATTTGTTAATGAGAGCTTAAGCTCTCTGTAAATTCATGTGTTTAAAGTGTTGCTTTTTTTCTTTTCTTTCCCCATCACAGGTGTTTTTCAAAGAGGCCAGTGTGAAACAGGTGGATGTACCCACGCTTACTGGTGCATTTGGTATCCTTCCTGCCCACGTACCCACCCTGCAGGTGCTCCGGCCCGGTGTTGTCACAGTTTTTAATGAGGATGGCACTTCTGCCAAATACTTTGGTAAGCTATTCCTTTGCAGAAATGATCAAATGACTGCAACTGGGCCTATCGTGAAGGGCCTTCATGCCAGATTAAAAGATTAAAGCCTAAGTGCATGCTCTCGTGACATTATCATTTAGTTTATACCCAGCTTTCTATGCAGTCAGAGTTTGGAATATATCTTGATTTTGGAGTCATATTTTGTTAAAGCAGAGAAAAAAAATACACATTTTGTTATTTCTAAAGAATTAAAACATTCAAAAGTGTCTTAGGCATAATTCTTACTGTAATGGTGGTTGTCTGTTTATGTTTATTTATATGTGAAATCCTCTGATACTTGGCACAAATACTGTTTGAGTAAGGCTCTCAAAATAGAGATGGATTTTCAATTTTTGACTTTTTAATGAATTTTTGAAATTTTCCAAAAATACTGTACATTGATGCTATTCAATGTGCAACGCTCTACAAAATTCTTAAAAAAAATTATTTATGAAATTTTGAAGAAAAACAGTACATTCATTTTTAACTTCAGTGACCGCTTCTCACGTATTTATTGGCTGAATCTTTTGAAACTTGCTAGAAGGTTTTATTGGGCAAATCTATACAAAATGCTGCAGAATAATTTTCTTATTTTTGAATTATTTGTTTTTTACAAATTTTCAAAATTTGTAAACAGTAAAAAAGCAAATATCAGCACAATGATGGTTGACCTACAGCCAAATTAGTTAGTGAATAAAATATTGTGAGAATTTGGTTTAACTGTTCAGTTGCGAGAACATTGTAGGAATGCGTGGTTCTTGAGGGCTCTTCCACATTTCACTGAGTAGAATGGTACATACACAGTTGAGGTGACTGTATAGTCACTGTGGATACTTACTGTGTGTATCTATGTGCGTGTGTGTACACAGTGAGCAGTGGGTCCGTAACAGTCAATGCAGATTCTTCTGTGCAACTGCTTGCTGAGGAGGCTGTTCCCCTGGACCAGCTGGACATTGCAGTAAGTATAATGCTCACGTGCATAATAGCAAATCTATTTTTCAAAGTAGTGAGCAGATTTCATTTTTGGTGATGTTGCCACAATAAAAAAAATCCCTTTCAACTATTTAAAACTATAAACGTAGTTTTTAAACATTGAAGTTACAACAAGTATTCTCACTTTGTTTCATTCACTTTATATCAGAGTGGATAGAATCACACCAATCCACACTCAATAAACACAACATGAAAACGCGTTTGCAAATTCTCATTCGCCAAAGTGTTTTTATTTGCAATTTAGGAAAGTTTATCCTATTCTTCCTTCCTGCTTAGACTACATCGTACTGGATGGGAAGATAGGAACGAGGGTTGTGCTGATGCACTGTGACGTTGGCTCAGTGTTGGGCAAAGTGATTGGCGATAGCATGCTGATCAAGGGGATTTTTAGGCTGTCTGCATCTCATCGTGAATCTGCATTGCTGTCGTTTCACGTGGCATGTCCACATGTAACCAAAACCAGCAACACAGACGTGTCTGGGCGTGCCCGCACACGCAAGTTCATGCCCGAACTACTGCATATTTTGAAATACAAAGAGAGCCTTGCAGGGTAAAGTTTGTGCCATTCCATTGAGATGGGTGTCTGCTCTCTGTTTCGACAGGATTGAATTTCCTGCTAAAGATTGAGAGCTCCTCGCATTAATGTGTAAAGTGCCCTGAGGTGACTTGCATTATGATTTGGTACTTGAAGAAAATAATGGTACAATAATTGACTTGAAATCAGATTGGGAAGCTGAGTGAGGACACTTCTGTGTGGACCAAGTAGCACCCAGAATGAAACCGAGGTAATGTGTTGTATCACACAGGTGGTCTTTACAATGGAAGACCTTCAGTCAGTGGTTTAATGGGTAAATGTTGTGCTTTGAAATAATAAATGCCACAAAAGCAAAGGTCAGTTTGCATCCGTCACCACTGCAGTCTGATGTAAATTTTGCAAACACCGTTCCAACTTGTATCGAGCTTTACAAGTTTCACAAAGGTCAGTATTTAAAGAAGTCTTTATTGATTAGATTGTGTGACATTGTACAGATGATCCTATAATTGCATTCACCAACTCTTTATTTACTTTCATGACCAATTATCTAATAGGTGCATTGCTCCCCTCATTAATAACTCTGGTGGGGGTTTTGCTGGGCTTATGTTTGATGCTTTTAATGAGTTATAAATACAAGGGATCAATATCTGTGGCATGTAATGAGTATAAACTCAGCCTTTAATTAATGAGGACTGAGATTCAGTGTGACAACACACAGAATTGGTATTTATCGAACTCATTTTCGATTAAGCTTTTTTTTTTTTTTTTTTTTTAATAAGTGTTTGAGCTGTGTGATCACTCTGTGGTCATGGTGTAAATGCAGTATGTAATTTTTGAAATTGGTTTCATTAAACACAAATAGACATACTTTCTCTAACAATTTATTTCGATTGTAGAACTCAAATAAGTTGTGTTTAATCAGAAAGTGGCTGTTTTTGCTTAGCATTATTTACACAAACATTTCTCATGCATTCCAAATTTTTTTTGTTCTCAACTTCTGCAGCAGTTATCTTTGTGCCTGAGGTGTCCTCGAGTGTTTTAATCCTCACCAGCTCTGTTCTGTGTGTCTCTTTGGGTTTTGACTTTTGTTATGGAGCGGGGCGAGCTAAAGATGTCACGCTGTGGCGGCTCAAATTGTGGGAGCGAGCAGCTTCTCCTCGGAGAACCTGTAAGAATATTTTTGTCAAAAGCTGTACAAGAAAAAAGCTTTGAAACTCTTAAGTCAGTTTAAAATATGTTTTCTTGCCACGCACGCATTAAAACGCTTGTATTTGTCGTGCACGTCCAGTGAAATTTCAGTGAGCAACACAACAGTATTCATAAGTTGGTTGCCAATTCTTAGTGGATCTTTTATGCTTTAATGCAATTTGTGCGATTGGTATCTGTATATCCAATTTGTTAAGGCTTGTATAATCCCTAATTGTCCACCCAGGTCGTGGTCTTTGACAGCAGAGACCATCCTTTGAACCCACACTTCATTATTTTCTTCTGATTTGATCTGCTGGGCTATTCAGCACCTCCCAGCTAATGATTATCCATCTGGTCAGTGCTGCAGTTGCAGTTGGACTTCAGTGTCGAGTCCTTGTTTAAATGTCAGTCTTGTTAATGCTGGGCTAGCGTTATTGTGCGCTAGGCTGCGTTATTATGCGCTCGCCTCGAAGGTGTCTGTCTTTGACCTTGGGCAGTGTCACTGTCAAGTTGACTTCATAGCAGTAAATGAGTTAATTTTTCCTCATCGCATTCCACTCTGGAGTAACAATGCACATGGGCCCAGTCTGTTAATAAGGAGGGAAAGGTCAGTCACTGTTGAGTTAAAGCAGATGTGTCAAATCCCTACTGGGAGACCTTTAACTTCCAGCTATGTTTGGCATTTCTCGTTTCTAATCGCGACTGTGACAAATGGAGCTTTCAGAGCAAAGAGGCAGTGGGGATTTTCCCTGCTCCTCTTTCTCCTCACTTTTGACGCCATCGTTTTCCGCCTTGATATTCTGACAGTTGCGTCCCAGTCAGCCTCGAAGGGGTTTTTGGGATTTCGTTTTGCGCACTGTTTATTATGGTCTGGTGATTCCCACCCCCGAATAAAAGCGTGATTGCATGTCTTGAGATGTTTTCGTGTTCGAGTGACAGATGATGGCGTATTTGATATTGCACGCTGCGGAAATAGTGTGGCATAAGAGGAACAATGAAACCAATCCAAAAATCCTTCTACCATTAAAAATATGCAGCTGGAATTTTGGTTGTTGTCTCTAGTGTTCCTGTTTTGCTTTTTAGTGGTGACGCATTCTGTTTTTTTCTATTTTCAGGCAGCCAAAACCAACCTGGAGAAGGCCCAGGCTGACTTGGCTGGAACGAATGATGAGGCAGCGAGGGCAGAAGTTCAGATAAGCATAGAGGCCAATGAAGCCATTGTCAAGGCTCTGGAGTAGACCTGTGGTATGATCTCTCAACTCCTGCACAGCCACGCTCTGTTTATTAGAAGAATGCTCTCTAATTTGTTTCATTTAATAGGATGATTATGCACGACTGTATACAATTAATAATAATGCCAAAAGCGGCAGTGTTAACAGGAAATTAATGACCACTTACAGCGTTAGCTTTTGTTTTCATCAAGCTCTTGTTTATTTTCCCTCCTAGGTAATCTTTTCTTTTGTTTTGATGGATATTGATGGCCCGTCTGTGTTTCCAGCTCAGTCACGCCAATGTCCAGAAGATTCCATGCTTACTTTGTACAGTGGATGAAATAAAAAAAATACATTTATTTGGAATTACTTGCTGGAGGACTTTCTTTCTTTGCTTTCTCACGGTGCAAAAATGCTCACGTAATATATTTGGTGCACAAACACAAAGTTAGCAGTGTGTTGCAATTAAAAGCTATTATTATTAAATAGTTGTCATGTGTTGTGGAAAGTGCTTCACAAAAGGAGCAGTGTCTTTTTTTTTTTAAGATGGCAACTGATGGTAATTGATGTTTGCTGCCACTTGAGGGCAGCAGACATCATTTGTAGTTTACATAGTATTTTGGATAATCAAATTTTTTCTTCTACTTCCCGGCAAACCACAGTTTCAGGGAAGTAACTGTTGGATTTGTTGTGTAAGCGCTGCTGGATGGAATTTTTGTTTTTTGTTTTGTTTCAAGGTGAATCCTCAAGGATTCTCTTGAAATATTTGTGGAAGCTCCCGTATTTAAAAGCTTAGTCATTTTTACTGTTGCATTGCTCACATGTGGGCTGGAGGTATTTGGAATATTCTGTTGCTTCATTTAAATGTGTTGGCTGAGCTCGTTTGTTGTGAGCGATGACTTCAGGCTTATGTGACAAAGCCAGGAAACGTCCTTCACTGTCCATTCTTTGGAAAAGTGGGCCTTTCTTCTGTTTCATAACCAGCTCAGACTCACTCCAGGAGGCGCTGACCTCACTCACGTGCCCACGTCAGCCTTTCAGAGCATAAACCGCAACCAGTTTATTTTGAATGTCAAAACTCTCGCAGGCCCTTAAGAAGTGTGAGCATGGTGGAAGTAAAAGTGTTTATGCAGAAATGTTCTCATGATTACTAATGTGCATGGTGAAACTGCTGCATAAGGTTCAAAAACAAGAACAGGAAATTTTATAGCTCATTTCCAGTACAGAATGAAAATGAGTAAAGGCAGATTACACAATTTTATTTCAAAACTGTCATCTTTTTTCAGCAGATTTAACGCGAGCTGCGAAGATCTTCTTGGATCAGTATTCATTAATTTAGAAAAAAAACAAAAAACTTCAGTCAACACCTCACACATCCTGCTCTCTGTTCTCCTTTCTAATCTGCCTCTTTCATCAAAACCTTCTCATCCCAGCTGCACACACACTTCTGAACAATACACGCACTCATCAGTTAGCCCGAGGGCTTGGAGACATCTGAGTAACACTTGAGACAAACGAGATGAAACGGTTATGTCAAAACCACCACTTCTTTAATCCAGATTTATAACGGAGGATGTTGAAACCAGGAGTTAAGCTGTCGTGTTTGTGCGCCGAGATTTTAACGCCGCTCGCGTCGAACAGCGAGGCGGCAAAATGACCGCGCGCTTGCCAAGTGAACTCGGGTTTTCTCTTGGGGTCGTGTGCCGTCGTGCAGCTCAAACAGAGCTGCGTGTTCCATCGCTTCTGGAAAACAATGCCCTATAAATGAGGAACCAGTCCTTGTAGTGCTTCCAGTTTTAGTTTTGCTTTAAACCTCTACTGTATGAGTTTGTAGTGAAAGATTTTGAGTTTCACAACAGTCGCCTCTTCCTCAGCTACACACGCCACTGAAGTGTCTCGTAAATGAACCGCCCGACCCAAGTGTTTTAAGTGCTGCACAGTGGTATAGAAACAGTGGAGTGCTGCATGTTGATAAAGGACGATGAGTATCCAATGAGAGCCCTTACTCAAGGGCCATTTGGTGGTGTTTCAGGGCTGATGATGTATGTGATAGTCAGTTTATATCTCCCATGGATCGTCACGTACTGTAATTAAAAGACTGCACTGTCTGCACCCAGGAGCGAACAACGTGATACACAGTGTGACGGTCCATGGTGTCACATTTGAGTGGTACTCTAACACCAAAAAACAAAAAAAACTGGCAGCTTTGGGAGAGTTCATTGGGTTGCATTTACTGAGTCAACCACAGCAGCAATAAAAGGGACCAGCCCATGTGAATCATTGTGTTTAGCAATGATGTCATCGCTCAAATGCTTGCTCTAATGTACTGCTGTGTGGAAATACGGCATTGTCAACTTGATTCATAAAGAGTGTAATAATAATAATCATCAAGATCACAAAAGAACGACTTTGCTGCTTTTAATGTGGCTTTTGAGTGAATTTCAGTTTTGGTTGTTCAGAAACTTCCACTGCAGCTAATTGTTGTATCGTTTGGATAAACGCAGTTCCCATCACCCTCACCTGTTCCCCGTGTTTGCTTTTAATTTGCAAATGTTAGCGTGCTATCGTGCACGGTGATTAGTTGGAGAACACTGTAAACTTGACCTGCAGCATGTTAGCTTAGCAAACCGCTCTCGGCAGATGACTAATAGCACCGGTAAGTGCAGCTGTGCAGAGCTGCTGACAGCTGTGAGTTTCTCGTGGAGTGACCCAGCAGAGTTTGTATTGCCCTCTTGTCCCACTCATGAAAACGGCGTCCCTCATTTTTTGGCTCAGATTCACAACAGTAAACAGGTCTCGCAGGAAATGTGGCCGATGAATGCATCTCGACTGAAATCCAAAGATGATAACCAGACAGAAGACATCAGCTCAAATAACACATATATTACTTACAGTAACTTGCTCTACATTGCTTCACATTTACATACTCTTTGCCCCTCATTTACCTGGGTTCTGGTTAACCTACCGTCTCAAGTGATGTCCACAAATCATCGATTACCTTTGTTTATCACTGAGTCATGAATTAATGGGGCAATTTCAACACAACACAAGCCGTGTGATGACATTGCTTCGGACATTTGATGACATATAATCAAATATAACAGCCTCAAAGTAGCAGAGAACCAAAAAACTAATATTAAATAATAAATAACAGAATTACTTTTGAAAGTGCAGCCCCTTAAAGCATAAGCAGGGAACACTCAGGCATGTGTCCAAGCGTGTGTCACTGTATTCAAGTGGCCAGTAGAATGAATCACAAAGAACATGGAAAGAACCGAAGCGCAAGATTTTCTTATGGACCCGCTCAGGCTCCAGCATATGACGCGCTGGCTGTGACACTGTGATATTTTCCTTCATGACTTCTCGCAGGCTTAGTTACTGGCTTCATGGATCGGGACGTGAGCGACTTTAACCTCATCAGACTTGAAATGGAGATGAGAGACTCTCAGTGGACACTCAAACCTAAACCCTCTTCATCTCTCTTTATATCGGCGCTCTTATTAGCCTCGTGAAATCGCGGGACACACTTCACATGCGCCGCCATTGACATTTCAGTCATCGTGTTAATGATAATTCATGCAGCTGACAGTGCTGTGAGAAATGTTAATTTATCAGGCTTGATTGTGAAAAAAACAAAACAAACGATGTATTAGGTGAATAATAAGAGAGTTATGCATAAGAGGGGGAGTGACAGATGACACATTATGATCAAGTCCCGCAGACCTTGCTTTTGAACAAAAGGTATCACATGACACGCTGAATTATTCATTTACAGGAAGTCATATTCAGCGGGAAAAACGGCAAAACCTGCAACAGGCTATTTATAACTTGTTTTTCCTGTTTAGTTTTTGCCTGTGCTTTATAGACACCAGAAGTCTTGTATTAATTAGTATTTAAATTGCATTTTTAATAACCTGGAACGAAGATACTTTCCAGTGGTGGGTAGGAGAATACAAGATATCGAGAGTGTCTGATGTGTGAAGGCAAATGAGAGACCTGTGAAGGAACCGGGAGGAAATTAAAGGTCTGGAAAATGTAAACGCTTTGAGCAATGAGCCAACTACGAGGATGTCAATTTTCCACACACCAAAGTGCACTAAAATTACACGTATCATCTAGTGTGCATAATCATCTGCCTTGGAGCTTTAATTTACAGTAGCTGCTACACGGTGCAGATATACAAACACATTCTGGAGCGGCTTCCTTGTAAGTGAAACCTGAAAATTTCCACCTGTGAGATATGGTCAAGCATGGCTAAGTGTGTATCAAGGGGGCAGATTGAGGCTTTGCAGCAGTAAGAGAGAAAGAGAAGCATCCAGAGACAGGAGCTGATTGAAGTGCTGACCTTTTGGTGGGTCTGTGTAAAGAGGGGGCCTGCAGACTCTCAGTCAGCTGTCAGATACTGCATCCAGCCTGGTAGTGGGAGTAGGGCCCTGACACCAGCCTCCCACCACTTTGCCCTGTTTGTGTCATCCATTCCTCCATTCTTACAGCCTTCCATTCCACATAAACACCCACCCACCCACCAAACACACAGCGCACACACGCACAGGCACTGCCGTAAACACTCACCCAGACGCAAACATCCACACAAGCACAAATATATTTCTGCCTGTGCCGGCTAGGTAACATTTCTACAAATAGAAGTGTAGGCATTTGGGAGAAAAATCGCAAAGCTGCAAACACAGCCTGCTGTAGAGGTGAGATAATCAGCTTTGTGGTAACAGCAAATGGCCCCCTGAGTGGCAAGGCAGGTAATCATTGCACTGAGTATTTCTGTGGGAGAGAGGAAAAGTGCTATTCATACAGAAATGAGCAGCCAATTCAAAGACATGCAGGTATAAAAGTATCACATACACTCACCTAGAAGATTAATTACTGTGTATACATATGGATGACATGGTTGCTGTTCTACCACTTACGCTGGCTATAGCGAAACGAGAATAATAAAAAAATAAAGATGCGTTTTTGTGTGGCTGCGAAACATCCTGAGCCATAGCGATGCAATGAGACACCAAAAAAAAGTCTGTTGTGTTCAGCACTGCACTCACTTCCTAAAAGCAGACCAGGTGGGGCACATTTACATGGGAGGCAAAAAACATGCTGCACATTTGCTTAAATTGAGCTTGGAGTTATTCCACGTCCCCGGTCTGTTTCGAGTTTAGCGGCGCTTTGATGATCTTGACTGAATTACTCATTACCAAAAAGAGACATTTACTCTTTGCTTTTTGTCAATTCACGGCTCTAATTAGCGGATTTGAGTGGTTTCCTCCGCATTTTACAGCAGTATGCATAAATAAAAACTAAAAGATGCAATAGCTGTCAACAAAAGGCAATGCAAATTTAATCTTCCCTTGAAGAATAAAGGGAAAAAAAAGTGAAGGCGGCACATCTGTGCCTGCCTGTGTGAGAAAACGTGAGGCCCACTTTGGCCGAGAAAGATGTGTAAAATATCCCCCCCCCCCCCCGGAGCTGCTGACAATGATGACTGTGGCTGTTTGGCGTTCCAGCTAGAGGTGTCACATGCTACAAGGGTGTGCATTAGCAGGGTGGGACCCGTTTTGTGTACAATATGTACATAAAGTACAGTGCCGGTAGCTATGTGTACCTGTGCAGGTAGGAAAGGTAGATGTCACGGTGTACGGTTAGACGAGGTTAAGCCACACGCACGAACACATACACATTGTTTGTGCTCACAGAGTGTGATGAGAGTAGCGTGGCCTTTTGTGCCTCTGTTGACAACGCACACATCTCTGTGTTTAGTCATGGGGCAAATTTAGACTTCCATTTAAGGCCTATTTTGGCTTTACATTTGTCATGACTCAATCGAAATCATCAACCGAGCACAGGCAGATAAAGTCTGCTGCATATTGACTTCTTTTAACAAAGAAGTTACTGCTTCTTTGGGGTGGAGAGTTAGTGGAGGAAGCCCAGTGTGTGTGTGTGTGTTTAGCAACTGTAAATTTAGCATTGAATAAAAAGCTTATTGTTTGAGCTACATGGCTATGATACCTGCATAATAGATGAGAATAGTAACTATGTGGCCAATCAGAGAGACATTAGTTTCTGTGCCACATCAATGTAAATTATATTCTCATCTCAAGCCTCAGTTCAAGGCTACCATATCCTATTTTAAGCTGAAGCATTCTGACAGTATGTGACAGCTAACTGGATACTTTACTAATCCTTTAATGTGGAAATCTAATGGCCCCACTATATCAAACGCTTGCTGTCACTAAAAACAACTGTCTCACCCTTCAGTAGGCGTGGCTTTGCTACAGTTGAAAAGGTGAAATGGTGAGACTAGTAAAAAAAAAACACATTTAACAACAAATGTTGCAAAACACTACTTTACATTTTTCTGGGAAATGATTGATTGTCGTAGGAGACAGGTGGTACCTGCGGCACCCTAAGGGGGTGGGGGGTGATGGGGCATTGACAGCTGTGAGCAAGCTTTCCCACAGTTGGTCACCTCTTTGGTGATTGCAATTTTCCTGTCACGGAGAATCTCACACACACTTTCCCCTCTCCTGCTCAGATCACTTACTCCCATGTGGTGTAACAGGCCCAGGGTGTGTTTCTCTGCCTCATGGGGCTTTTTTTTTTCAAGCACATTTTCCTGCAGACTCTCCTCAGCTGGGTTAAGCTGCTCTGCTGCCTTTTTCCAAAACATCTTCTGGATGTGCCCGGGCACGTGAGGATGCATTCACACACTAGTGCATACATACGAGCACACATACACACTCATCGTGAAAGTGCAGTCAGTTGCTTGGTGCCCTTTTACTCGCCAGAGTTTAGCACAAGTTAGGACACAGTTATACTCTTGTGCACGTGTGTGTGTGTGTGTGTGTGCGTGCGAGCATACACGGGTGCAGCCACAACATGCCAAAAGAGGAAATGAGGCAGTGTGTAAATAACACCAGAGGAGCACCTTCGAGTGGCCTTTCCTTCCTCTTGAGCTGTGTTGAAACCTTCACGTCATCGTATCTGTTCTGCCACCTGTGCTCTTTTGAAACCTTCCAACTAACACCGAACTTCTTCAGGTTGCGCTGGCGGTGTGACAGTTCCCACAAGCAGATATAATGAGAAAACAGCAGTGTCATTTTAGCATGAGGTTGCTGATAGTTGTGGCTCTGTCTGATGGCAACCGGCATGTGCCACGTGCATGTAAAGAAGGCTAACCATGACGATGTGAGTCATATACAAATTAGGTTGAAAAGGAAAAACGAACTGGCTAAACTTTATGTTTAAGGTTAAGCTAGTCTGTGTATGTGCCACTTAGTCTGACGGCACACACACAGTGAGGATGGTTACATATGTTTGGAGACACATTCCCCACTATCGTTGCTTTTTTTTATTACTTTGGAATGAAAACATGCTGCTTCCCAAACTGTGTTGTCTTCATACATCGTACGTATATTGTTTTTTATCTGTCAGGACATGTCTGAAGAAATTAGATAACATCTGAAATGCTTTGACAGACGGCGCAGTGACAAATGTGCCATCCTCTAACCTGCGCCAGTTCAGCTAATCCCTCTGTGCTGGCTGACACACGCTTCTGTACCTAAAGTGAAGGACGACTCCTGGTGACCTCATATCCACAAGCCTCTGCGCGCTGAGGCGCTGTAGGAAAGTATGCCAACAAGCTAGTTTCCACCTTGGACACCCAAAGCAGGCGGAAATAATCCCTGAACGCGCACGGGCCGACTCTGGCCCTCAACAGGACCTGTGGGTTGAGTGCAACTGTAGAGCCTGTAATGGTCAGTGAATAATGATGGAACAGGCTACAAACCGTGTGTGTGTGTGATAACTTTTGCAAGCATCTAGTCAAGAAACGTGTCGCTGCTGCAAATGAGGAAATGCACATGTAGATTCCCCGTCACCCTGCATTCCGCTTTCTGCTTTACCTTTCTTAACCGTTTCCCCTCTTTAACCCTCTGTAGTGTCCCTTCCACATCAGATTTTCCAGAGGTATCTGGGGTAGCACAACAGTCTATAGACTGCAGAAACCCCCCCCCCCCTCCATTCCAAAAAAAAACCCCAAACTATTTTCTAAATTTCACCAACAACTAGTTTACAGTAGCCCTGCTTCTGTGTTGTGACACAGAGCCCATGTAGCTCTTACTGCATGAGCGTGTTTCACGGGCATTCATCCCGGGTCAGACATGCTCTGAATGTAGCTACTGACTGACTGCACACGTAGAGGCTCGGGAGGTGTGGTTTTTCCATGACTCCAAATAGAAAGGCAAAGTGCTTTTTGAACCACTCTGGAAAGGTCAGATGGTTTCCAGTACAGAAGCACTTTCACATACTACTTAGGGTGAAAAAGCCTTGAAAGATTTAGCAAAAGCTCCCCAAATATTTGTCTGAGGAAAAAAAAAAAGAGAGAGAGGGATTTTACCCCGCTATCACATATTTGCCAGTTTGTTCAATGAATAGTTGGACATTTGGGGAAATACACGAATCCTATTTTTCATTGAAAGTTATATGATGAGATTGATACCAGTCTTAGATCAGTTAGTCAAATATGAAGTTGTAGGTAGAAACTGGTTAGCTTAGAGAGGGGAACAGCACCTTTAAAGCTCCCAAACACGTCATATTGAATTTCATTTTACAAAAACAGAAGACAGAAAATTGTGCATTTGATTGTGTTTAGCTAAGCAGAGCTCATTATCTTCCGGTCACACCTTTTTATTTAGCCACCTGAAATAGTTAAGCACTGCAAATCTTCTATCAAACTCTTGTCGAGAACGTGAATGTCTAGCAGTTCCTTTCAGAGTGAAAGATTCAGTTTATCACTCATTCTGATATCCGTGTTTAAATGCAATACTGATGTGTGCACACAGTCAGCACTGAAACACATTATTTTACTGGCATATTAAAATCTACATTTCAAAGCAGTTTCTAAAACTAAAGCTCGAATGCCCGCAAATATATCGCGCATTAGGTTTGTGCGTGCAAAGGTTTTGAGCCTCAATTATTTATATTTTGTGGGGAAAAGATGCAGCGATTTATTGAACCATGTGCAAACATGCATGGAAATACAGTATATAAGGCAAAAACAGTGCTTGTCTAACAAGCTTAAAAGTCACTATTTGGAAAAGTTCTTCAGGCTTTTGAAGGACATTTAGAAGCTTTGGATGTTTTGTTCCAATATCTGTCAAGATGATCCCACACTGCTTCTTAACAGCCACCCTTCCGCTGAGACCATTTCTGATGAGGCTTTGGTGAAAAGTAGACTGATCAGCTGGAGGTCCAGATTCCTCTTTTAGGTTCATTTTCCCATTTCTTAAAGACATGTCATGTACCGGCTAACTCGGAGATGAGAACTCAGGTGCATAACCTAAATAAGGAGACGCAAAGTCTTTTATTTACCCACAAGATTAATGCAGGGACTGAAAGGTCCGGGGGGATCAAGGAGGCATGTTGGTCTGGGGGGAGAGCAGTCTAAGAGGGGAGAGGGGAGCGTTCTTTTGTCCTGTGAAGCGATGACCAGCTCTTGGAGAGACGGAGGATTGTGAGGAAGAGGAGTCCACTCCTGAGGCCAACGGACGAATGCGCGCTGGGAGCACAAGGAAATACAAAAATCAGTTCACGTGGGAGAAGAGATCACAAACTGAGCCTGTTTCCCGCTCCGATGAGGCAGATAATCTGGCACAGACTGGGTCGTCGAGCTGACCCATAAATACTCCAGGTGATGAGGCTTTATGAAACACAGGTGCTTGGCTGGAAAGTGGAAAGGCTCCACCCAAGGAGGTGGAGAAGCTTGCTCAAAGCTTCCTGGACTGAGGTTAAACATACAGACCAGTGGCAGACTATGACACATGATTTTTAGACACTGGTCATCTGCTGTAGATATATATATATATATAGGCCCGCCACTTCTTCTTTTGCCCTCCCCATTTTTGTAAGGACACACTACATATTATCCCGAGTATGCCATATTTTTAGCTATATTTTTTTCCTGTAGATTCAAATAAAGAAATGGGAACAAACGATGTGTTTTTGCAACAGGTTTCCAGTAGCAAAGTGCCCAAAGATACAAATTAAAATTGGTCCTTTGTTATGTGCAGACACAAAACTGATTCATCTGTTGAGTTAGGCCATTTTTTTTTTATTCTTGAATGATTCAGAACAAACAAACAAACAAACAAAAGTTAATGATTATGATATACAAACAATTCAAGGGTCAAGAATCATATTGATTATTAAGATCAATGCGAGCATTAATAATTACAAGAGTCAGGAAGTTGGAGCAAAGTAAATTAGGATATGTGTTTGTTCACTCAGTGGCAAAGAGTTCATACAGGGCACTTTCAAAGAGGCCATAACAATACTGATTATCATTGTAATATCTGAATTAAGACAGTTTCCTCTTATTTCTGTCATTAAATAGCACACAGATATTTCACACCCAAAAGAGCACTCAGAGGCCTGAACTACTTTGATCTGCTGAAAAGAAAGAAAAATCTTCATAAGTATACACTATGTACTAGTGAAGTCCTGCCTCCACCCCCATTTGTAGTCTCAAATTGCCCTTTAAACTGCCACTGAACTTGGCATATCACAGCCAGCCCACTACGAAATGTGTCTGATTATATAATTTTTTTTTTTCACAAACACTCGTGGAAGCTCAGTAAACACATCTTTAACAAGCAGTCAACACTAGACACGTCAGCTGGTACAGTATAAATAGACACAACTGACTAATTAACTGTGAACTCATATTTGGCTGCGTCGAGTAACATCAAAGAGAAAGAATAGACATGACTAAACATAGACAAAGTCTGGTGGAGCGAGTGAGATGAGGTTAGTTGTCATTAAGTTTATATTTCAGGTGTGCTGATGTCCGGGACTCTGGTGAGACACGGGACTGGAATGGCAAACTGCAAGCATCATACATGACCTGATGAGATCTGTCTGCTGCGATTATTCCTGGTTCTAAATCGCTATTCTAACTGCTGCTGGTTGCTGTCATGGAACCAGCAGCAGTCAATTAGTGCAATGGGTTGGCCTAAAGTTACTGCCAAGCATTGTCTAGCTGTGTCTTGACAGTGATATATATTCTCTCTTGTTTTAGGCAACCAACAAGCTGTGGCTGTCAAACAACAGACCTAAGAAAATGTTCCGCTCTTAAAACTCCCACAAAACCAATATGACAGCATTGGCTACACACGTGTGTGATTTAAAATGACATCAGACTGAGGCAGATGTATCGGTCGCTAGCGATCACTTATGGAAAATCGTATCTCCTCCCCTGCCAGAGTGGAGTGGAAATCAGTTAAAGTGGAGGCTGAAGTTGGAAACCTTTTGTAAGTAGCCGACTGTTCCATCTGATATCAGGTTAGCTAATGTAGCTAATGTGGTAATGTGCAAAAGTCTCGAGCCACCCCTCATTTCTTTATATAGTGCTATGAAAACAGGTGCAGAGATTGGTTGAAATCCAGCTTGTAAATTCTAACAAGCTTGAAAATCAATATTTGGTGTGACCATCTTTACTCTTCAGCACATTCTGATCGCTCTCAGGCAGGTTTTGTATAATTTAAGTAGTCTTCAGGAAAAGTTCTCCAGGTCACGATGTTCCCACAGTGCTTCAATAATGTTGAGGTCCGAGCTCAGAGTCTATGACTGCATATATGCGCCCTATCCAGGTATGCTTTTATTGCATTGGCAGCGTGTTTGGAATCCTTTTCATGCAGAAAAATGAATGCGTGTGTTTTTTTAGATAGTATATTATTCCTGGATCAAAATCTGATGGTTCTTTTCTGCGTTCACAACATCAATTTTGACACGATCTCCAACACCACTGGCTGAAATGCAGCCCCAAACCATGACAGAGCCTCCACCGTGTTTTACAGACGGCTGCAGACACTCTCCTGACCGACCGCGTACATACTGATGATTTGAACCAAAGATTTCAAATTTGCATTCGTTACCCTATAAGACCCGTTGCCACTGATTTTCAGTCCAGTTCTTGTGTAATTTGGCATACCTCAGCATTTTCTCCCTGTTTCCCTTCCTTAAGAATGGCTTCTTGTCAGCCACTCTTCCATTAAGACCATGAGGCTTCAGCGAACTGTAAAAGTGTGATGTTGGAAGCTATCTATCCATCTAGAATTACTGTCAGTGGCCACAGATCGTCACAGTTTGGGGAAAATAACTTTCCTGGTTCTCTATATTCAGGACAGACTGTATATGATAATGACAGTTTCAGGATGGCCACTGCGTGGGTGATGGAGCTGTCATGCCAGAGCAACTGCAGCCATGGTTCTCGATAGGGTTAAACTGAAACCTCACCTTTGAACATTAGTTATATGCTGTAGATACAAAGGGTCAGTGCAACCTTCCCTCTGTGACTCATTGCAGCTTCCAGTTTTCCACCCATACGCAGTAAATATTTAACCACACGTCATCGGTGGCATTCTCCATTCAGTGTCCAAATGCACCTCTTCTCCGAAATGATGCTGATTTCAACAAACACTGCTTGAATTTTTTTTCCAAGTGTCGGGAGACTGGCAGCTCATGGAAGGTAGCGTGCATTTGCATGTGGATGTTATGGTTTTTCAGAAGAAACCCCGAACGGAGGTTCCCCACATTTAATTTGTTATGGAACACATTTTAAAATTCTAGCCTTCAGTTTACAGATAGCTGTCAGCTAGAGAGCAATCAGGGCAAAGTACAATGAACTCACTTTTATGGAATTAGTGCTGTTATCGTGGAATACAAAGAGAGAGCGAGAGAGAGAGAGAGACGGCCGAGAGGAGGAAGAAAAAGGGGCAAGATGGGGGGTGGCAGAGCCTGGAAAACTGGAGTGTACTTGCGGAAAAAGAAGTGGGGGGGGGGGGTGCTGAGGATGGGGGTGGGGAATAAAATTGCAGAGAGGGATGAGAGGGAAGGGGGCGGTAGAGCCAGAGGGAGACGGGAATACATGACGTTGTCAGTGGGGATGGAGGGCTATTTTGAGAATGTGATAGGGAGAAAGCTGCTGCGCACTTCTCTGGGCTGACGTAACAGATGAGATCAACTCTCTGTGCAGCCTGCCAGCCCGATCATGTGGCCCTTAATGACCTTCGCTATCAGTGCTTAAATTACTGCATATCAACTGCAAAACAAATACCAGCTTTCGGGGGGGTGGGGGTGGGGGGGGGGCACACTGCTGCATAGAAAACAACAGGAAAAAGTGAAGAAAACAAAAGTAAAAAGAAGAAAAAGACAAAAGTCCTTTTCACAAGAAAACACGCCGGGGTGTAAAAGCAAAAGAAGAGAGAGAGAAAAACTAATTAGCAAGAGTGTGAGTGGAAGGACCAAGGGTGGAGAACAGAAAGACAACGGGAGAGATATAAAACAATGCTGCGCCAGCCAAGATTGAATTAGCCTGCAGCTTTGGCTACCCCTAAGTCTAGGATGGAGGAGGATTAGTGGGCTGGGATTCTAGAGAGTGTGTGGGAGTGTGTGGAAGTTTTCAACCATGTGGGAGGAGAGCAGGGCGATTTGGCAAGTTCGGAACTTGCTTGCACCAACAAAGGAAATGCCTGCATCTGGTATTCATCACCAGTGTGTACTGTACACACACACACACACACACACACACACACACACACACACACACACACACACACACACACACACACACACACACTCTCTGCTATTATCTCCTATCTGTTTTCTTTCTGAGTAAAAGTACTAGGAGCACTGGTGCACATCATAACAGGTTGCTCTTAAACTGATTTTCTGTCCCCTCTCTGCACACGCTGACCTCAAAGGGCGAAATTTTTACAACTGATACTACTCAGTGAATGGGTAGGGCTATTACAAAAGTCATATCTTTCTTTTACCAGAAGTAATACGCAAGAAGTCCGTTCTGCATTGCCAAAACCACCTACCCAACCACCCACAATTCCTGCCCTGAGTCTCTCTCTCCTACACTCTCTCTCACTCCTGTTTTTTCCAGTCTCTCTCCCTCCTTTGTTCTGCTCTGTTCTATTTTCTGCACCCCACACCAACACGTAACCTTTGTCGGACCACCAGTCCCTCTAGCGCTACGCCATAGGCTGTCAAACAGACAAATAAACAAACAGATACAACTAACACCCTTCCAGCCTGGCCGAGTTTCACAACTATAAAGGTTCTTATCGTGCCCGGCTTGTGTCCTGTGGGTGGATTTCATTAGCTTATTTAGCACATTCAGCCCAGTTCCAGCCTGTCCTATTGTGGGCCTTTTTAGTCTGAGCAGACCAGCTCTGTAAAAAGCAGCAATTATCAAGTCTACTTTGCGGGGGTGTTGAAGTCACACCATTTGGATGAGGTTGTGCAGTAAGCGGTTGACAGGCTCGGATCTGGGCTATGGAAGTACAGTACAGCACCACTAGTGTCCTGTGAGTCGTGCAGCATCACGACACAACACAGACTGTGAACCAGACTAATGTTTCTCTGCACATAGACAGAATATGGAACACGGTGTGAAGTGTCCCGTTACAAACGTGATAGGCTAAGCCATAACAGTACATCGTATTCTCTCACAGGATCCATGTGGAGGCTCAAATCACAGTGGTGTATGATTCATAATACTATGCTACTATGAGGCAAGAGTTTGAATTGTTGCATATTGCATAAGGGAATAAGCCCATATTTTGCAGATCTTATACGCTGATCGATAGCCCTCCCATGTAAGTATATCACATTTCATTTTTGAACCAAAATCAGTGAATTAACCCTAATAAAGAGGAACAAAGAGGACGATAATTACACTTCACTGCCACTTGTTTATAAAAGGAAATAGTTTGCCAAATCATGCCGATCAACGCTCAGCCGCGTCAAAGTGTTCACATGACAAGATTTAAGAAACATTTTGATTACTTACTTTGTACACAAAACATGTGTCATCAACTTTATGTTTCACTTGGGAATGTGCTGACTAAGCATGGAGTGACCAATGTGTTCTTAATGATATAAAGAAACAAAAAACAAGGAGTTCCTGATGTTACTCATCATATATGCGCGTCCAATACTCTGTGATGAATGTGTTGTCTGTAGAGAATGAATACAGTGAGCTTGATTGTGAAATATTTGGACTTTATCCAGTCAGTGTGCCTCTGGGCACAGTCTACAGATGTTGCATTTAGCCGTTACTCACTCACTCACTCGCTCGCTCACTCACTCACTCACTCACTCACTCACTCACTCACTCACTCACTCACTCACTCACTCACTCAGCAGCAACTGAAAGAAAAATATATATTCGATAATATGCACCCAAGTTGATAACGTGGCTCTTTTATCAGTTCTGTTCTTTTTGACTCAGATAGAAGAAAGTCAGCAAGTCAAACTATCAGCTTCTTGAAAAGTTTCAACCAAAAGTTTTTTTTTTTGGACAAAAGTCGGGAATGTCGTGACTCTGGAAAGGGAGGTCTGGTTGTTTTGTCCTTGGCTTGGCTGTTCAGAAGTTACTGTAAGCCGTGACTAAATCAGTCTGAAGTGACACTTTCTTTTCTTGTCCCCTGTCATTGCATGTTTTGCACAATTTCTTTTTCTCGCTCATTTTTTTTTTTTTTCCCTGACACTCTCGCTGGCACGCTGTCTGCTTCAGTGCGGAAAGCAGCAGAGCTCGAGATGTGTCATCAATCATCTGTGCTGTGAGCCGGAAGGGCAAGCGAGCAGCACTTCAAACAGGGCTTCTTCTGCAGGTGTGGGATCAGAGGCCCTGTCCACACTGAAACCCATCCCACTCAACTTCTAACCCCTCTCTTTTTTAACCCTACACTGTATCCTAAGTTCTTGTGTAATCTAGCTCACTGCTGGATTCTTATCTTTCTTCACATTTGCCACTACTTTCAGTTATGTTTTTGTAGCATAATCCCCGAGGTACTAAAAAGCATCTGCAGCAGAGTGCAAATAGAAACTTGAGAGCTGTGATTACAAAGTGGCTATTGGGGCCCAGAGTATACAAGTATTATTTTTATTGTCATTTTCAGTTGAAAGGAAACAAGGGAAGTGATATTATGCTTCACAGCTTTCGTGTGGATTAGCAGGGGAGAAATAAGCAGACAAACTTCCAGGAGACCTGCAGCTGTGCTCTCGCCACTTCCCTCTTTCAGTCGCCTATCACCGAAGAGCTCAAAAGAGCTAAAAGAGCTCAAAAAAAATGCTGCTGATTCTAAGCGGCTGCTTAAAAACAAATGCAGTGCCTACAATTATTCTTCCGCAGCATGGATGGACCGCTGGAATACGTTTTTACCATAAAACATAGTCCGATCCATGCGCTTCCTACTAGCAGCTCTCCGTCCCTGCACGGACACCAGATTTTACTTCCTCACCTCTGTGCTCGTCTTCATTTTGGTGTACATTTGAAATAATTTAGGGTATTTTTTTCTTTCTTGCTTACATTATACTTGGGGTAAAAATGACAAAATAGGGTATAGGCTAGAGATTGGAACAAAGACAAAGACAAATCATTTCAATAAGTACTTTAATTTCATATTTTTTCCATGATCGTACGCGACCTTTGTGGTACTGATGATCAAACAATCGAAATGTTTGCACTTCAGGGTAGTTAGATATGCATTTTTTAGCCTTAAGTCATATACATTCCTTATCTGTTACTTTTTTCCCAGCACTATGTGTACCAGCATGTATACAGGCATCCTTACTGTATGCGTCAGCTTCCGGTGGCAGTTTTGTGAATGTAGCGCTGCGGTGGCTGGCGAGGTGTGTCTTTCCAACTCACAGCCACTTAGGGTGAATCAGGAGGAAATGGTGGCAGGAGGAGCAGAGCAGCAGCAGGCTGAGTACGTTGGGCATGGTTCATTTTTCTCCTGAGGCAGAGGGCGGCCCACTGGTGACTTTGATGGATAGGAATGCTGCTCACCCACACACACACACACACACACACACACACACACACGCCCACACATGTCCCACACACCGAGTCTCTCACACAACTCGCACGTTTTTTGCTCGCACATGACCCACACAAACTCATAGACTGCTACACATACAGTCACACACGGTCTGCTCTGTCCCACCAGAGCTGATATTCGATGTGAAATGTTTACGACCCACCCACGCAGCCTTCCACCCTTGTCAATAAACTCTTCCCAGAAGTGTGCGTGATGCATTATCGTGGAGACGGCCACATGTGGGGGTTGCTCCTGCATCCTTCATCACAGGCTTGTCCATGTGCATCGTAGTGCAACATGCGGCGTATAGTGTAACAGATTAACTTTTAGTCTGCAGGATGATAGATTTGTGCATTAATGCATTTTTTCCCTAATCACATTGTGATTTGTCACATTAGCAAGGATAGAATGAGGGAAGATACTACACCAGCTAATGTAGATTAAAACAAACGACATACTGGAAAAATCATCTGCCCCAAATACTAAAAACAAAAGTCCTTTAATTTCCTTTAGAATAAAAACTCCCATTTTATAAAAAAAAACCCCACCAAGATCTGGAGTACTGTACATGTAGAGCGAGCTCCACCTTTGTCACCAAACATGTCAGATTGTACGCTCAACTGCCAGGGCTAATTTGGGCAAACGAGGTCAGAGTGTTCTGCATCACCTGAGCTGTGTTGACAGCCAGACCTGCTGACGGGCACAGCCAAGCCATCTCATGCCTGAAAGAAGAACTTGAACTCTCAAGTGGCCGCGGTGACAAACATCAGCGCACATTAGCTCCTTCTCTGCAAAAGTCATGTACACACAGATCCATTAATGTGCTGCTGCCAGCAAGACCAGTGTCAACACAAGCTGTAAAGTGCTGCGTTTGACTTGAACAAAGGGTTGGGTTTCAAGTTAGCGAGGGAGTTTAACCAACTCCTTTCACTTTGCTCCTCTGAGTCAGCATCTTCTGAAGAGAAATAAAGAGATGGAAGCAGATAAGGAGGAAGAGGGAGTTGTTGGGGCTAAGCAAAGACAGGCTCCTTTGTCTGCTCATGTAGCCTCTCGGAGATAATGCCAATGTTTCTGCCAGTGAACTGCCTTCTCTACACACACACACACACGCGCGAGGATGATTCAGGTCTCAGACAATGTGATAATATGCTGGTGGGGTGCAGCCTCCCCTGCACAGTGGGAGTGTGTCTCTGTAATCAGACAGACAATCTGTGCTAGTCCTGAAGGAGGAAGGAGGGACAGTTCTAGCCTGGTGCATGTTAGTTAGTATTTTCTGATGGCAGAGTCAAATTGTGTCTTTCTCTTTTTTTTTTTCCTTTCAGTGACACATTGCACAACGTCGCTCTTGTCCTTGAGGTGAACCATATTGTGATGATTATCACATTTCTGACCACAGGGACGTAGTCACTGCGCAGGCATATTACAACAGGCTATCCTAATCTACCATATATCAACATCCACTGGTGGAAAGTACATTTACACAGGTACTTAAACACAAATTTGCCTACTTCCTTCTTTCTACTTTAGAGAGACTTCAATTCCTTTATTTTATAGAAATAGCCAACCTCGACTTTACTTCTTTTTTTTTTTTTACAATTGTAATAATTTAAAGAAAAAAAATTAATTATGTAAAATTATATTAATAGACTTATCTTACAGTAATGGATCAGTAATTACAAAGTAACAATAGCTTATAATACCTAATAATGAGGCTGATCTGTATAATGAGTGTTATTAGCTTGTAAAATGGCCACAACAGCTACAAATTTGAATACATATACTTTATTAATAAATTTGAGCTGATTTTCCATTTCGGCATCTCCACTATGACAGCGGCAGCCCACAGGATAAACTGGCTGCTTCTTCCACCAGCCTGCATTCTTGTATAAATTGGTCATAGAATTTGTGCATTATGCGCATCAAGAATCCACATTAGTTTATCAGCAGGGCATTAATTCCTCAAACACGAGGAAACAGTTCCAGGAGTGTTTGTTTATCGGTGTACGTGTGTCGTATCCAGGGAGCCTGTTTACCTGTTGCCCGGCGACATTTTTCTCTATGTCGTCAAAGGTTGGCAACACCTCCGATATCGCCAAAGATTTCGTTTCATTGACTCGCTCGCTCTCTTTTTTTTTTAAGGTGGTAGCTGACTGGCTGTCGGTGCTTCGTTTGTCTGTAGGCGTATGCTACCGTTAAAAGTGCTGAGAGCCGCTGCACTGACACGGTTTGATAGTTTTATCTATTACGGATCCCATTTAGGAGCATTCTTTCCCACAGGCGACAGCAAGTTGTACTTGTTGGGAGCAGGGAAACGAGGCCACCTTAAATCACATGCTGACATACGAAGAGCATTACTCTCCACCCATATCCGAGAAGAGTCAGTTAAGAGGAGTCTCACCTTTCTGACTGCGTCCTTATCACCAAGTAAGACACCGGTGACCTGACAGCACACGAAGGCATCTCGGAACCCAAGTGTTCCTTAAAGGCCTGGACTCCCCACGGGTCTGCAGCGTAACGACGTGCACGGGGCCGCCAGAGAATTTACTGAGACGCTATTGTGGATTTTCAAGAGTTTGGATTTATCTGAGAGTTTTATCGCTGTGTGGGTTTACTTTACATGCCAAAGCTGGGGGAACAGACGGGAACACAGCCGACTTTTCCGCGAAGCTTTACAGTTTTCGCCACGGTTATTGGTAAGTTCACTTTTTATCACGTCTGCGCCGTAGACGCGTGTTATGGGCGATGTGTTAGTAAAGTTTGACATGCGCTTTATGTGTTGGCAAGAAATTGATTAGAGACAAGTCAATTACGGATCGATGGGAGCGGATCAGCTGCTTGCGTGAGACAATTGCGCGTAAATTCTGGAAACAGCCCAATAGGTTTTTATTGACGACAGCAGAGCGTCATTGTTCCTGTAAATTATAATTAGTAGAAGACAGCAAATCGTTGCTAATTGTGTCTGATTAGACGGAGGATTAAAAATCTCATCAAACGGTGCTTTATGGTCACTGCACTGCTCACTTAACGTAAATTCTATCATTGAGCATGTAGGAAAACAAGTTAATACATATTTAAAAAAAACAAACAAACAAACAAAACTTCATGTTAATATATTTATACATGTATACAACAGGAGTAAACTATGAATTGCTTGCAGGTTTTCTTTGTGAAAACTGATTACGTGGCCGCTGGGTGGCGACCAAGTATCTTTTTACGGGAAAGCGTCTGCTTATGTTGGAAGAAACTGCAGAGGTGAACTCACTCTGTGTAGGCTTTAGATGGCCCCAGGCTATATGGTAATTTAAATGTTCCTAAGTCTTTGTGAGTTGCTCTGGGTTCTTCTGTTACGGATATTGCTCATGACACTTATTGGTCACGTCAGACTTGAGAATTTGTGCAGCACCAGTCCGGAGTCTCTCTGTTACATGCATATACCCGCAACTTACCTGACGAGATTAACCTACTGTTCTCCGGCGTGAATTTGCATAGGATTCGCGATCACTTTAAGGGTTTCTGCCTGTTGCTGAGGTCAGGGGAAAGAGGATGGCGCCAGCACTATTAATGTCGTTACAGTACATCTGATAACTTAGAGTAGAGGGATCTGGTCTTTATTCCAAGGGTTTAAAACTCGCTCGTCCACGCTCGTGTTGTTGGCTGTAATAAAGAGAGCACAGTGAATCCTGATCAAAACTCTACTCTGCAGTAGTGTTAAAGGTTTAAAGTGAGCTACATAAAGTTAAAAGTCATTATTTGTACTGTTTTCCGTGAGTGTATATTCCCTCAATGTGACGCTGCCAAACATTTCTTCAGACTAAACATTTCCAGGATTAATGATTATTGCTATTTTCAGCCTGTTGCACTGTTTCCACACAAGGAGAGCCTTTACACACGCGGCATTTTTAGAGATGTGACCTGGCACCGATTAAAACTGCCTCTGTAGCCTAAATATAATCAGGCTACCTCATAAAACCAGAATCCAGCCGTTAGTGGTCTGTGATTAACGAATAGTAAACAATTCGTCATTTTTAGGGGACCTCTCTTCAAACCGTCCAGTAACCTGTGAAGACACTCAACCCTCGGTTTAGCCCCCACTGGTTAAGTATACTGTGGTATGGGCACATATTTTGCTCTGTGCTGTAATTTATTATGAATGGCCTAAACTTGCTTGCCCTCCACGTGGGTGTCGATCTCATTTCTCTATTGGCTGAGGTCATCAGCGTCCTGAAGGAGCTCTCCCGTGATTGGTCGGGCGGCTTCGGGGCTGTGGGCGTATTTTATCGATGGTGGAAGTGGGATACTTTGTGACAATGTTCATTGTCGATATTTCAGTGGGGCTGCCGTGGGTATGAGTGCGCAGCGGAGAGCCTTTTACTACAGCCGCACGAGGCTTTGCAGCTCCGGATCGTGTGTTCCCTCATCCAAAGCCTGAAAAAGCTTATAAAACATCCAAGAGGGATTTGTTATTATATATATATTTTCTTTTTCTTTATCAGACCTTGGAGTTTTTGTTTTAAATGTAACTGCCTGCGTAAATGAGCGTCCATGACATTTTTTGCTGACCGCATACTTGCGTTTCTGTATGGCAATTGCCCATCTATGTAGCATTTCGAAAGACTTGCTTGCACGCTGGAAACGCAACAAAGAAAAAGATCAGACGAAGGGAACCGCGACTCTTGTGTAGTTAATTTTCCTCGGGGGATATTCTCTTCCTATTGACCGGAGAGACGACGGACTGGGTTTTATTCTGACTCGCGGAGAGCGAGAGAAAAAAAAAGACACCAAGAGCAAGAGGAAGCGAAAGAGAGAGCTCTCTGAATGCTACCTTTGATTTGCAAGGAGATCAAGGGACGGTAGTGGAAGCGACGGATCTGCTTCACTATCCTTCTCACCCTTTTCACACCCCGGCTCTGCTCGTCTTGTGTCCCCCCTTCTCTGAGCACAGGTTATCGGATGGACCAGCATCCCAGCGCCCGAAGCTGCACCAGTCGCGGGGCTTCGTCCTGCGAGGCCGTCCCGACTGAACCCTCCATGAATCTGTACATCCACTCCACCACCGGCACACGCTTCGAGCTCTCCCTGCCACTGGAGGAGACCGTGGAGGGGCTGAAGAGGAGACTGTCGCAAAGACTCAAAGTACCAAAAGAGAGACTCGCTCTGCTGCACAAAGAAACGTGAGTAAACCTAAAAGAAATGCATTTCACTTGCATGTGCATTTTGTTATAGGAACATAATTACGCATACTTATTTACGTGTTTGTGTTAAAGGGCCAACCGGTACTTGAGACTCTCTGTACTATACGCTGACATCATAAGCCGTAATGTCTAGGATAGTCCGCAGTTTAAAATGTGCACAAACCGGCTTTAGGTGCATCCACCTCCGGGGTTGAGGTAATATTTTTCTAACTACACTTTAACTGGTTAAGCTCTCTGGAGCCTCGGAGGCAAAGATATGCATGCTTTGGTGATCGATACATTCAAGGAAACTATTGACCATGAGGGTGCACAATATCGGAATTATGCACTGGGACTCACCGGTCACTGGAACAGTATTGACGAGGCAATCTGCAGACTTGCATTGATTCATCCCCCCCTTCTTATAAAAACTGAAGCATGACTGAATTGCTAATGCTGTGTGAATCAAACGTGTTACACATAAATGCATAAAGTTACACAGACTCGGTAACCTTGAAGTTATTTATACTACTATTGCACAGGTACACAGTGTTCATCTGTGACGTGGTATTGTACTGAAGGTGGATTCATCTTGTGGTCGGAGGTGAATGCAAGTGTGCAGTTGCGTGATAATAGCCGGCAGCTTCAGAAGAATAACTGCAGCTTGTGTGCGGGATCAGCCGGCCAGGTTCTCGAGGGCTTGGAAAATGCTGCTGTAAATGCACGTTAAGGCAGAGCTGCATGGGCGAGAGAATAGATAAAGTCTTTATTATTTAAACGTAACCTAAAGCATTATGCAGCTCGGAAATGAATCAGGCACAGGTTAAATGAGCTCACAATAGTGCAGGTGGTGTTATGCAAAAAAGAAAAGGGGGGCTTTAGTACATGCAAACAGTCAGCATTGTTCTCATTCCTAGCATTCGTTTCGATGTCTCACTATGGGATGCGCCTCCCTGCGTATTCCTCAGAAGCATTTATC
>JAVDPK010002988.1:212759-240845 GCA_034780415.1 Cichlasoma orientale
CCCCGGGCCCCGGGGGTTTGTATTACGTAACCCCCCCCCCCCCCCCACACACACACACACACACAAAACCAATCACCCGCCTGTCCCCTCCTCCTTTCCCTTCTTCACACTGCCCCACCTAGCTCTCTCTAGGGAGGCATGGGGCAAGAACTGGACGAGGGAGGGGGAGAAGGGGGGGCTTTCAGTGTGTGTAAAGGGTGACGGGGTAGAATAGATTGGGGGGGGGGGTCAATGAGTAAAGCGTACACAGCTAAAGCCATAATAAAGAAAAAATAGAAGGGGGGGGTAATCTTTGCCCCCCCCCTCTCTCTCTCTCGCTCTCTCACTCTCTGCTTACAATTTCCATTCGCTTGCATTTTCTATTGAAAGCCAATAGCGTTGTCCTGGGCCCGAGATGGATGGCTGCACTAGAGCTAAGGTTTAATCAATAGGTCTTTTTAATTTGCCATCGATCCACGTTAAAAGCTACTGCGGCTGTTGCTGCTGTTGCCGCGTGCGTGTCTGTTTATGCGCGTGTGCACCTGTGACCGTGTGCAGTGCTGTGTGTAGTTTAGTGCGTGAGCGTACGCGTTGTGTACGCGCGCTTGTGTGAATACACGATGTACCCGAATGCGGATCTGAGCGTTTCTGTGCATTTGTGTGTGTTGCGGTGCGAGCAGCAGACACAGAGATGGCCGCTGTGCTTCAGTTTATTGACATTCTAGCCCGTTATTTAATTATTTAATTCCCAGACAGATACTAATGGAGCTAGCTAATAGATTGCGGTTGCTTTCCCCTCCTTCCAAGCCCCTGAATATACGTATAAATGGAATTAGGCTCGACTCGGCCAGTGCAGGAAAGCATTCACGGTGCAATGCAAGGCCGCTCCCTTGAGGCTGGACTCTCCGATAGGCACATCAACAGCTAGAAATGCACTTAGGAGCACATCTAGTCACTGAAGCATGCCATGGGTAATTACGTTTGTAAATATCATGGGCAGCTATCAGAAAGTATCATCTCTGTGTTGTGTTTGCATCTTTTTGACCCTACTAGGAGTTTCAGCCCTGAGAAGGTCTCCCCATTCAGTGATAAGGGGATGAAATAACACTGTGGAGGCTAATTATGCTCAGTGGGGGAGGTTGCATTGTGTGAATGCGGTGTGTGTGTGTGTGTGTGTGTCAGAGCCAAGGTTAAGAACCTGGCATGTCCTAGTATTATCATCAGCTACACAGGCACACATATCAACACCCCCCTCAAACCTGATAATAGAAATAACTGTAGATCATTTGATATCTAAAGAGATATACCTGACTATCTTTCCACTCTTCCTTCCTGTGTCCAGGTGATCGCATACGTCAGACCGAGAACCGCGCAACCCGGTGTAAGGTGGAACGTCTGCAGCTCTTGATGCAGCAGAAGCGTCTGCGCAGGAAGGCCAGGCGGGACCAACGGGCTCCTTATCAGTGGCTGCCTAACCGCAAGGCCGGACGCAGCAACAGCAACAGCAGCATGTCCAGCGAGGGCTCCCTGGACCTGGACTTTGACGATTCAGTGTGGAAGCCCGATGTAAAGGCCGACTTGAAGTCTGAGTTTGTCATGGCCTGAACCATCCGGTCCCACATATGCATTCAAAGCATTGCTTGGGATTTCCTTAGAGATAATTTTGAGGGAGTGGATTTGCAGGAGGTGACATGTAACTGCAGAGAGGAAATCAAAGTTGTCCTTGTGACAGTCACGTGTCACACGAAAAACAGGCTCCCTGCAGACTTTAATCCCGCTCTGCCCTTCATGGCTGACCTTGTGAAAAAACAGCAACATTAGCAAAAGAACTTTCATGTGATGCTTGGATTTGGACAGGCAACTACTGGACTTAAAAGTGTGCAAGACTTTTTAAGGGTATGAGTACAGAGACCATACCTGTACTTGAGTATAGCAGAATTCAGTGGGTGGTGGTGGTGGTTTTTTCAGATTTTTTTTTTTCCTACTTTGTTTTTTTTTTTGTTTTTTTGTTTTTTTTTTAAAGTGCACTCTGGGCAGAAATGAAGAGATCCACACTGGACATAACAGGACGGGAGCACCAGAGGCTTCAGTGTTTCCTAATCAGAAGAAAGGCAGAGCTGCCGGACTATGGATTATTTCAGTGGGCATTCTAATTGATCTCAAAACTCATCAACAAGAGTCCAGTTTTTACCTGTTACGGGGTGGTTAAACTTATTCTTTTTCCACTTTTAAACATATTATATTTTATAAACAAAAAATATGTAGCATTGTTCACAAAGCATTCAGGTTTTCATATAAACAGTTCAAAGTAGTTGTTGATTTGCACATATTCTTGATTTATAACAGCTGGTCAAAATGTGCAAGGAGGAGGAGATGGGGCCTGAAATAGAATAAATAATTAATATGGAAGTATTGATATCAACCTCAGTGACATAGGGTATTGATAGGAATGATTAATAAATAAACAAAATAAATGAATATTAACAGAAAGTGCTTTAGAGGATTTTAAAATCTTTAAAATGTATATGGAAAAAAAATCTATTTTTATTTCTCTTCCTATCTGCTGTTTTCAAAAAACAGCAGCCCTCTGTGGCTTTAGTCAAATCATTGACTACCAACAAATATGTGCATCCATTCAATCATTCATTAGCTCGTTCATAAATCTTTTTTTTTCTTTTCGTCTAGCCACAACAAAAGTTACAGAGAGATCGTTTTCATGCAGCCAAACTCGTGTGTTACAAACCTGAAGGGACTGAGGGATTTAGAGTTTGTGTACATAAATGTGACAATTGGCAGATGCTTGTAAGGGTGTGTGTGTAAGTTTGTTGTAAATTGATTTAGAATATCCTATGTTTTTGTCCAGTCGTCTTCTCCCCAAACAACCCCATGCTTTCTCAAATTCGTGAAGATCAGCTGCAGTGAGCGCATGGGTCACTACTTTGCAACATAACTGTATAAAACAGCAAATTGGTTCCCAATTGTATGTCGAACTGATGTGTACCTTTCATCACAAGTTCTCATAATGATGACTATTTTTTTTTTCCTGGCCAAGAGGGAAAAGAAATGGGATCTTTATCCAGCATCATTATCTAGTGCCTCCACCGTACATCCATTGACATATCAGGTTAGGCCTTTCACAGTTTTGCTGCTACACACGGGGACTTAAAATGAAAAAAAAAAAAAAAGAAGGGAGGGAAAAAGTGACTTTTCTTTGCATGCAGAAGTGTGTAATTACACTGATCTTTTTTCTATTGATGGAATTTAAAAAAAAAAAAAATTGGTGCTGTGGAAATGAAGGTTAACAACATGCATGAATTTGTGAAGAAAATAAACAATGCTGCTTTTGTTGGCTAGGTTCTTTTGTAACTTTTAATTTTTCAATGTTAGAACAACCGTGTCCTGCTAAAGTATTACGACGCAAAACCAAAACAGATGAAGTTAAGTGTGGGCTCGCTTCGTTGCTCAGCACTGAACATTCCTGTTGTGCGCAGTGAAGATGATGACGTGACGGTGAGCAAAGAGCAACTGACTCTCTCTCTCAACTCCCTGAGCGCTGGTTCTTATCCCCCCATGACTCTCAAGGACCCAAACAGCTTGCAAACTGTTAAACCACTTCCCCTCCTCCCAGCCTGAACACCAGTAGAGGCTTGTGTGGATGCATTCTCACAGGGAACCAACAGACCGGTGGATTTACAGTACTGTCTATCAAAGCTACCCAAGAGAAGCATTTGGTCTGTCTCTTTTATCTGTCTGTCTGATTGACCACCCAACCATGATTGCACTCCCAGAGATTGCAGTGAGAGATTACCTTTTTGGTGAACCTCATCTTTTTTTTAAGTGGCCTTACCTTTCACTAAAAAAAATGAGACACTTGGGGACAAACGGGGGTGGGAGTGTTTTCTTTGTTTTTTTTTAAACTTTCTGTGCATATCGATGTTGGACTTGTTGTCATAAAGGCACCATTTTTGTCACAAAGGACACTGGGCATCTGTCGTTTAGTGCTTTTAGCTGGTGGAGTCTCTATTATGTCAAGGCTTCTGTGCCTTAAAATGTTGCCCTTGCAGTGTCAGTGTCAGATTTGAGCTTGTTCTTTTTTTTTCTTCTTTTTTTTTGGTTGGTTGATACACATGACTGTAGTATTTTTGGAGCAACGAGAGTCGTAGATTTTTAGGGGCGGAGCTTGTTTGAGTGAACAGATACTTTTGAAAAGTAGGTCTTGTTCCTCAGATATGGTCTTTGTCCCATTTCATTGTGTTGCCATGCTTGTTGGTCTCTGTTATTAACTTCACATCCCTCTTAACTCAGTAACACCCCCTCCCCCATCAATAAGCTGCAAAAAGCTATAAATCTATGTAACTTTTATCTGAGGAAGTTTACACCACAGAACATAGAAGACAAGAAACAGCCCCGATTTGGAATAAGAAAGGTCCTATGAGGACTCCAGACTACATGCACTTCCTGTTTCCTTGGATCCATCTTTTTTTTTTAAAGGACAGTTGAACCCCTGCCCCTCCCAAATGTTCTTTTATTCTTTTCTTTTTTAAATTTTTTTTGTATATGTATGAACTATACTCTGTGTGTGCCTCACTTCTGTGTGAAACTCAAAAAGATGAAACAAAACAAAAAAAATATGACAAAAGCATTACAGAGAGGATTAAAAACAGTATGTCGGTGGAATTCTGATCATGTCATTTAAGTTGCCTGTTCTTTCTTGTAGCCAACTATTGAAAATAACAGGATTCAAGAATACAATTTACAATGTTCTAGCTCTAGACCGGTGTAGCACATGTGTGACTGTATTAATTTATAAAAACCAAAATGGTAACTGTGAATTATGTATTTCTTTGTGCATTTTTAAAAAACAAAAAACAAACAAACAAACAAAAACAAAAAAAGCAGTGGAGAAGGTTGTTGGGACATGGCAGCAGCCGATGTTTATGTCCGGGGGTGGGGGGGTGGGGGGTGTTTGTTTTTTATTTTTTATTTTTATTTTATTTTATTTTTTTTGGTGGAATATAATGGAAACAAAACGTGTTTCTGAAAAAGAAAAAAAAATGGAAAAAAAAAAGAAAAAAATATATGAATATATTTTTTTTCTTAAGCAATACATTTCAGTGTGACTTGTGATAGAACATTTTCTTTTTTTAGGTAATAAATAAATAACAAAATGAGTACTTCACATTGTCTCCATGAGTATTCATTACTAAATCATTTAATAAGATTGACGAAACCTGCGATTGTGTTTAATGTTTCAGGTGAGATCTGTTTCATGATGTAACTTGATACGAGTGGCATATGAAAAGGGAGAGACGCTTGGAATTTATTTGGTAAAATATCGCCTTACCCTGTATCGGGAGCTTATGCAGCTGACGACTGCAGTAGTTATCTCAGAGAACTATTTCTGTTCTCTGGCATTTGGTTAACCTGAAAACTGAAAAGATCCACATACTGTATGTAAAAGACCGACACAACCGCTGTGATGTCACCCATTGGGAGGAGCCTGAAGTAGTGACAGTGGTGATTCTAGAGTCTGTTGGGCTGGGCCCAACCAGCATTCATCACCATCATGTTATAAATAATACTTTTATTACTTTCAAAATGGCAAAGGGTATGTTCATTTAGGTAACAATACCCAAGACCGAGCTGGCTGGTTATTAAGTGTTCATACTGTAACCATTAATGGACGGTATGGAGCAATTACACATACTTAATAAGTATTGCTAGTAGACTAGTGAAATAGGTAGCAGTATTGCGTTGCCATCCGTCAATCAAAGTTAATTATGTGTAAATTAAGTTGTTAAAAATTAACTCCTGTAGTTGTTAGTTTTGGTCTCTATAGATATAAACATAACAGAAGCATAATACAGTATGCTAATTTCTACTGTAAGGCAGTAGAAATGAGATTGACTTGCTTTTGAAGCCGGTCTCAAATGGCCAGTTGAGAAACTAATTTTTCCGACTTTGCGTTGGCTTCATTTTTCACTGTTCACCGTTGAAGGCGGTGGAACCAAGGGCCTGAATTTGTAGCTAGGAGGCAGCTGAAGTGGGGGAAACGGTTCAGAGAGAGAGCCTACAGAAATGTTCTCCACATCTGTGAGTACCGCCCAACTCAAGATGAGACAGAATATGGAAGTGCAGTGACAGACTGGAGAAGGAGTCTTGCCTCATGTGCAGCCTTCTTCTTGACACATGTTCCAACAACAAAAGGTGTTTTGAAGCAGCTTCCTGCTTATGTAAACAGTGAGGCTGAGAACTGAGCTTGACTTGGAGCACTAAGAAAAAGCTGAAAGAGGAAAGGAAGATGAAAGGACAAACCTATTGTCAGTCAAAGCCCCAGTAACACAACATACGTGCTGTGAAAAGTTGCAACGTAGCACGGTGGCAGCTTGTGTTGTTGATTTTCAGATAATAAACTTAATGAGTCAAAACGATTTAAATGAAATTGGGTTAACTCATATTTATACATGCATTCTTACCAAGGCAAAGGGAATCTTTGTGTAAAAGATTGACTTTTATCTCTGATTTCTAGCCAGTAATTCCAATTAAAAAGCGATCTTTTTTAGCCGGAGAAGCCAGATGCTTTGTGTTGTTTGCACCTTCGTATGATAGTGACTAAGGACTAAAAATGTGCCCCTTGATCTTTCTAATTCTTGGCCTTACTTCCTCTATCTGCAGATATGATTCTTATAATAAAAGCCTTCTACTTTGTGTCCTTCTAAGTAAAAGCAAACACATCTCCCCTTTGTCCGTGGCCTGGGGTGAATGCCGGGCCAGCATATTTTGATAAGGCTTTTGAAAGGTGATTGTCAATCAGAGATCATTCACTGATTAGGTCATTAGTAGCTAACGTCTGAGCATCGTCCTGAAACCACAAGGATAGACGGATTTTAAAAAATGTTAAATATGAAGTAAACTATTTTGTAAGCTTCATAGCAGCCTGCATAGCTTTTTAGCTTCATGGTGATAAGACAAGCCCAAACCCTCTCACTTATAATTCAGCCTGTTTTGGGAACCAGCAACCACAATTATTCTTAAGCATTCAAAGCTTTACCGACACTGAGTGGCATTTCAACATAGCACAAAACTGTCTG
Organism: Cichlasoma orientale; assembly: GCA_034780415.1. Lineage (NCBI taxonomy): Eukaryota > Metazoa > Chordata > Actinopteri > Cichliformes > Cichlidae > Cichlasoma > Cichlasoma orientale. The sequence goes on from JAVDPK010002988.1 coordinate 219,830, forward strand.
CAATTCTTAAGAAATGAGTAACCAGTAAAGTCACTGCAAGCTGTCCACCTGTATGTCTGTGCAACGAGCCAATCATGTGGCAGCAGCGCAGTGGTTAACCTGCTTTTCCGCACACAGCCATGCATGCTTCTAGGACTCATCCAACAGAGGTGCATATGAGAATGCAAATATCTGACTCAGTCAGGCCAGATATAAGCCGGTCCTAAACCTGCCAGTGTGCTAGTACAAAGTCCATGTGAGGCTGGGTTGCAGCCACAAGGTGGGAAGAGACCAGGTAATAGTCTGGTGCATTTATCACTAGGAAGTGGAGGTCATGTTTTGCCTGCTGCTTGCTCTATCCAGGAAGCTCCCTCTCCTAAACCATACAGAGCATTTTCAGTAGCACGAGCACTTCTTAAGTACAAAGGCATCTGTTCTGCTGTATTTACACACGAGAAAGGACAACTGTAAAAAAAAAACTCTCCTAAAATTGCTGGATATTCTTGTGTGAAAACAAATACAAGTCAGGAGCTTCAGAGGCACGATTTCTGGTTGGTTTGAGCTGTTTTGGAAATGCATTTTGGAAATGATTGTGCTCTCGGGAGCTTCACTATAACAATCTCACTTTATTCAATGAGGATGAACAGATTTTGGAAACACCCAGTTCATAGGGCAGGTGACATGAGAATGGCTACATCACAACAACAGAAGAGCACATCAGGTTCAGCTGCAGCCAAGAGCACCAAATCTGACTGCTTAAGCCTGGAGAATTTAGCCTCGTCTAATAATTGTCAGTTTGTGCCATTTGCAGACTCAGAATTTGAGACTAAAGAATGAAGATCTCATAGATCTTGCAGGGGTAATTTCCATGGGAAGAAAGCGTGGTAAGACTACTGTGTGTGGATTCAATCTGTAAATTTTCAGCAGTAGCCTCTCTCACGTGCCGTGGTTCCAACTTTGCGATGAGCAATTTTGTGGCGTACCTGAAGAAAGCCTGAAGGAATTACTGATGCAGTCATGTTGCCATGGAGCTGAATGTCAAGGATGGTTTCATTGTGTGGTATCCACAAAATGAAATCGTACAAGCAATGAAACTGTGAGGCCCTAACCATTGTTACTGCATGGTGATGTATGCGTAGCTTCGCCTATATTAAGGGATCAGTCATTTTTTTAGAAGAGGTGGGCAGTTTTTTAGCAAGTATCACGTCACACATGAGTGAATTGTTTGCTGGGCACCATCTCCAGCAGTGTGTTAATACATTTTCTGCTCTATGTGCACTATTTACAATAGCGCATTGATAGAAGGGCGGTACACTGTATGGCTTTGACTCATCTATGACAACAATATCGCCAAATGCTTTTGATAAAGGCGTTAGTTTCATGTTCTAGTGTAACGTACAGTGAGTCAGGGTTATTTGTCGAAGAAAAAAAAAACTTATATAAAAATAACATTAAAAGAGGTTCTATGCGGCTCTCAGCCCATGTGTTATTTCCTCATAGTCGCTAAAAATAAAACAAAATAGAAAGAACCACACTTTATGATGGCGGAGCGTAACTTTGAAGAGCAGGTTATCCCTCCATCTGTCAGTTAGGTGAGACTCAAACAAAACAAACCACAAGTGAGAATGTTGACACAAATTTTCAGAGAATATTGCAGGTGTAGCCAACAGACTCTTCGTACTGATTCCGCTCTTTCTGTTTACCGATTTACATTTTACTGGATATAACATGAGCAAGAAGGGTAGCTGCTGATTCTCAGGGCTTCCAGTCATACTGCAACTACCAAGAGCCTCTTCTGAGAAGTCGCTGCCTATTTCTGACTGCATCTGACTGTCAGTCTCAGCCTCCACACCTTTCTGCTGCTATCTGCAATTTTGCTGTCTGTCGATGCCACTCTTTTTAGAGACAGAAAAGAACAGAGAGAGAGAGAGACAGACAGCGAGCGGAGAGACAGGGCCTCAGCTGCCACCGCAAACTGAAACCCTGTGGCTCTGGGATTGAGAGGAGTTCCGCAGAGTTGGGGTTTCACACGTTTGCTGTGATCTAAGATAAGACATGCTCAGCTGTATCCTCCCTTCACTTTAAAAACATACACATGCAGCCATAAAAAAACATGCGCGCAAACACACGCACGCACGCACGCACGCACGCACACAAAAGCATAACGGAAAATATTTCAGGATGTCATGCTGTAAAAAGCAAGTATCATATAGCTTATTGTCATAATGAAAGTCCATAGTGTATATATGTGGTCTTATCTCTACAAGTGCTGCATGCATACACTTGTATATGCTGAGAATGCACTTGTGTGCGCTTTTCCCATGTGCTTAAACTCTTTCGTGTGGCTTTAGTATATGCTAATTAGTGCAGCATTTTTTTTTTCGACATTTTGATTTTATTGCTTGATTGCTACGAGTTTGATTAGAAGACAGTGAACTGGAAACTAGGGCAAATAGCTAGTGGTCTGACATTAACTCAGTCCACCAACCTGCAGCCCCAAAGCTAACCAATAAACACTAATCACATCTTATCTGTTTATTTGTCCTGAAAGTTAAATGTAAAAACTCAGCTAACCAGAAACAAACTATTCCTTGAAAAATGGCTACTTTTGAAGTTTTCTGTATAGTAACATAATCCATTTTTTTTCCATGCAGTGAGTGCAAATCATAATTAAATGCCCCCCCCCCCTTCAAATCTAATTGTTGCTCCAAACCCCACTTTTCTACTCTTAAGTTTCATTTACATGGATTTTGCTGTCTTGTTTAAGTGCATGTTTTCATCATTTTTACATAAGGAAAACAAACAACCCCTTTGCTCTTTTGAAAGCACCATCTGCACATGAGAGTGATGGAGCAAACACACTGAAGATGCATTTTTCTGCAGGTCAGGGCATAAACATCAGAGCTCGTCACTGTGTCTCCTCCGCAGTAAGACCCAGGGCTGCTCACATGGTCAGCAGGGACTTTGTTGTATTTTGTCTGTTTTTGTTTGTTCCCTGCACAGTTGAAAGAGAAGAATGGCTTTCTGTTTGGAACATTACCTGATGGATATTTATGCAGCTGCGAGGCTGTGAAGAGGACCTTTGATATCTTTTTCAGCATTTGTGCGCACGCACGCGCACGCGCACACACACACATACACACACGGGATTCATCTGCATAACATGCCACATTGACTTATTTGTATATTTTAATGTCAGGAAAACTCCAAAAATGTAATAATTTACATGGAAACTTGCGCTATTTCCCGTAAGTAAGTAAGGTATGTCCCCACAGTGCTACTGGGTGAACAAATTTAGGTCCCCACGATATGAGTAATATCCACCCACCCACACACACATATACATGCACAACAGTTACTCTGTGAAACCCATGCATGTGCAAGGCCATCACCGCCTTGCACACGCAGCCTTTACACTCAAAACTATTCAGCTGTCTTTCCTCGTCGCTGAGGAGTCGACCTCAGAGTTAGACCTTGTGAACCCGGGGGACTCCTGGCACAAAGGTCATGGTTGAAATAAACCCTGGAAACTGTGTAAACAGGATGTCTACACCCGGCCAGGCATGCGGTGCAATTTGCGCTGGATCCTACGGGAAAAGGGTCTAGGACCCCCCAGACTGGGACTGGCACCTTATTTGACTGGAACCGGGACTTCCTTTGTCACTATCAAAATCTGCAAACAGAGATTGTGTAGTGAGAGATTTAAGCAGAAAATTCTTTTTTGTATTCTACATGCTACACTCCAGTGTGCACCGCATTGCGATAATCAAGTTTAGATGTTATGCAATTATCTCAACAATGTGGAGCCAAATTCTTTAATCATTTTAATTTGTTGATTCATTTGCATTTTTGCATGCAAGCCTTCTGCTCCAAAAAATTTCTGAATTTTTCCTCAATGTCCTTAAAAATGTCCTCAAAAAAATATGCAGTATATGACATCATCCACTAGACCCATCACAGCAACCCTATTTAAAAACATCTAAAGTCTATTTTCATTGTAGTCTACAATTTTTATGATTCTGTCACAATAGGCACACACGTGACACAACTGTTGACTTTGTTCAGCAACCATTAGTTATTTAACTGTTAGTAACTATTGGAAATGATTGAGCTGTGGTGGATCAAGGTGCTTAGCTACAAAACCAGCCTCCCTCAGCTCAGAGAAGTCGCTCTCTAATCAGATTTCTCTGTAATTTATTCAAATACAATCAGACTTACTGTACTTACTGTAAGAGAGTGAATTAGGTCATGAATACAGAGTGGAGTTTTCTGTTGCTAATCACAGACAGCTGTGATACACTGATAATGAGATGGAAGAAATAGACCTGTTGGTCACTTATCATGCCTTGCAGTTTCTGTAGTGTTTTTGCAGTGACATCTTCATTGGTCTGTAATTATATTAATGTAATGCAGTGTAATTTTTCTTTGATAAATATTGTAAAGAATTGAGCTGGGCAGTCTCACAGATGCTCTCTTCACCTTGAACATTGCTGTTACTCACAGATTTCGCACTTGGGAGGTTTCTGGCAGGTGTCATATGTCAAATGCTCTTTTTTTTGTTGGTGTCCTCCACCTTTCTTTCTTCTAAGAGGAAGATCATGTACCTTTCAGCAGTTGCTCCAGTGACCTTTAGCAGCTGTGGGGGTGAAATTGGCTCAGCTTCTAGTTTTCTTGCTCTTTTTGTGTGCCTCTCTTTATACTATAAGTACGTGGCCCTGAATTACAGAGCTGTCTCACTCATTTGCAACCTCTGCATTGAAAACAACTATTGCTTGTCTGACAATGAAGTAGTAGAATAAAAACTGACCCATGCAGCATAAGGCAGTAGCACATGCTCGTTCCTTAGCAGATCTGTTCAGATGATGATTGCCCAGCATATCCTAACAGAAACAAGTGTGACAGTGGCAGTGTAACTGGCATGTACAGTTCAGCATTAATATGTACCAACTAGGTCTCCTCTGTGGCCTGGCAAGCTTCTCTAGACCCTCGTATGTTGCAGCTGTTTGGGCTTGCTGCCTAATTAGGCCTGTGTGTGAGTTAATTGTAAAAGGTGTGCGCTTGTTGCTCTGTGCTGACCATGCTTCCTGTACAAACTTCCTGTGATTTCTTGTGCTAAGCATTCAATGAAAAAGGGCAGACCAGTGGTTTGGATGCCCTCCAACAGGTATTCACAGCGGCCAGAGCAGGCAGGGCATTTGTGCATCTTCCTCTTTGCAGTCCGCCTCACCTCCTCAATTCCTCTTGCCCCACTTATTGAGCCACCCTCCCATCCATCCACCCTTGGCCTCCATTAGTGAATGTGGTGCTATGAGTTATGGAATGGCTTTACAGTGTGCTGAAACAGCTGAGGTCATGGATACAGCCAGAGTGCGTGCAGCCTCGTGTGCTGAATGTAAATGAGTTGGCCTTTCTCCAGCCGGGAGCTAAGCAGATCTGTGCCCGATCTTGTCTGCCTCTTCGAGACAACAGGAAAGGCAGGGATCCTGCTAATCAGCCCAAAGTATGTGGGACAGCAGTCAGCATGCAGCAAAGGACAGAGACTCTTCCAACGAAGCCAAGCTTCTTCTTAAACCCAAATGCTTTTTGAAAGCAAAACCCTGTTTTGTTACCTTGCAGAGCATGTAGTGAGGAAACACCGGTTGTATGCGTGGGTTCAACACAGTTTCCACTGAGAAAAGGTGAATTGCAAACCTCCCCCGAAGAGCAACAAACTCAACTGCAAGAGCAACAATGAAATGGTGAAGGAGAGAAGCTCACATTATGGTTGTTTATTGGGTGCCGGTGGCAGAAAAATAGGTTGCCCTCATGCAGTGTAGTGCTGGTAACAAAAACCCCTGCATAATTAACATTAAGATCAAATTACAGACTCTCACCCAACCTAAACTGCTTTATGGTTTAGTTTTAGTTCCACAGTCCCTTGAAATCCCATGTCAAGTAGGATACACATTTACATTCCATTTAGCTCTAAGTGGAGATAATTGTGTGCAAATGGGTGCAGTTTTGAATGCCTGATAAGAAGCATGCACAAGGCTATTGGTGTGTGTGAGTCTGTGTGTGTGTGTGTGTGTGTGCGCGTGCCTGTGTGTGCACAGGATTGAGCATCCATATGTGTTGTGTGTATTTGTGTGGATACAGTTAATGGTGTTTGGGGGAAGCCCTATGCCCATTGTTCATAAACCCCATATATGGTAATGTAAACACTGTGCTTCGTAACGCCTCTAGAGCAGACACACAAAAATGAATGAACACAGGAAGACTCACTCTGGCAGGAAGTGGCAGCTGCTGCCATGGTAACAAACTGAAACCCGAATCAGAGAGGGAGATTCGCCTTTTTCACCGCCTTGACGTCATTTCTAGTACACTACGACTATAAAGCTGCAGCTGCAGAGCGCACACAGTGCAAAAGAGAAATACAGCGAACGTTTGAATGTGCACAGAAAAATAACAAGAGGCAAAAAAAAAAAAAAAAAAGACTTTGCCCTTTGCCCTTTCAAAGAAATCATTGTACTGGAAAATCCCCATATGTTCACCACTATCAGGGACGATGATTAAAAAGCAGCGCTGATATCACTGCCTATAACAATAGTACATTATCAAAAGTGTGACCATATGGTTCATGTGCAAGTGGCAAATTTATAGTCGCAGCATTTTTGTAAACTCTAGCAACTCTCGCTTTTACAGATTAGCGGCGTGTGAAGAAAGTGGATTTTCTTTTCTTCTTGTTTACACAGTTAGCAGTTTAGTAAGCACGTGCGTCTCAGTTCGAGCTAATGATGCCGGCGTGTCTTTACCATAATGATAAGGGGAGAATGTCAGAGCAGTCAGATAAATCTAAGAAATGCTGCATGGCTTCAGAGGATAACAACTAACAAGGTACAAAGCAGTTAGAACCAGCTTAAAGATGGTACAAGCTGGGGAATGGTGGGTGTGCACACATACATTATGGACAAAGCACAAAAAAAAAAACACAATGCCATGCTGTCAGTTTTTAGGTCATGACACACATGCAGTGTGCCATCGTCCTTGATGCCCTCCGGGCTTAAGCCTTTATCTTATTTTTTCAACTATCTCTGCTGGTGAGCAATTTTGAAAATTCTCTAAAACAGTAACTATCTTAAAAAGCAGCCTTTTTTCTAACAAAGATGCGCTGCTTTTGTTACTCACTCCGCTGACCCGTTTGGCTTCAACAGTCTTTGTTGTTCCGAATATAAAAATCATCGAAATAAAAGCAACTCTATAAAACGGGGAAAATTTCAAGCAACACAACAATGGCCACTCACTGTCAAAAGAGGTGATTTGTTGCCAATCAAAGAACCCTGAGCCCTCACAGCCTCATTCATCTTTCTCTCTTTGTCCCCCTCGCCACCTAATTAAAGACTCTGCAGCCGTACAGATTTCTAGTGCTCCATTCGTCTGTACAACTGAGCTGTGACCTTATCCTTTGTAATTAGCTGTTGCTGTTTAATGCTGCTGCTGTTTATCAGGATTGAGGTTTAAAGAAAAGGTGGGGTTCCGATTTCACTTGGCCATCAATGCTAAATCCACAGATGACTTTTAAGAAGGGGAAGGGGAGGGGGCACAAGTGTGTGTCTGTGGGGCTGGCTATTGAAAATACAGCGTCTCAAGAGGAGGTGTGTGTGTGTGTGTGTGTGTACAGGTGGCTTGTATGATGAGAGGCTGGGCTTCAGTTACACACATATGCACTCCTCCTGAAAAACATCTGCCTTTTTGGACCTATAATCATCCAGCAACTCCACCCTCCTTCCTTTAGCACTCCAAAAGGTGATGGGCAGGTGCTGGGGCCTTGTGCATTTTATTTTACTTTGTTTGCTCTTTAGAAATTGTCTTTAAGTTCCTTGCCCATCCCACAAATACAGATGTACATATACAGCACCAGTAAAAAGTTTGGACACACCTTCTAATTTAGTGTTTTTTCATTATTTAAAAATTGTCTGCATTGTAGATTAAAACTAAAGTCATTCAAACTGTGAAGAAATACATATGGAGTTATTCAGTAAACAAAAAGGTGTTAAACAAACCAGAATATGTTTTATATGAGATTCTTCAGGCACGTCTTGCTTAGAGATTTGCACATCTTGGTATTTTCTCAGTCAGCTTGATGAGGTAATCACCTGGAATGGCTTTCAGTTAACAGCTGTGCCTTGTTAAGAGTTAATTTCTTGAATTTCTTGCCCTCTTAATGTGTTTGAGACCATCATTCGTGTTGCGAAGAGGTAGAGTTGGTATTTTTTTTCAACAGGACAATGACTCCTCAATCACCTGATCTAAACCCAGCTGAGTTGGTTTGGGATGAGTTGGACCGCACAGTGAAGGCAAAGCAGCCAACAAGTGCTCAGCACCTCTGTGAACTCCTTCAAGACTGCTGGAAAACCATTTCAGGTGATTACCTCATGAAGCTGATTGAGAATGCCAGGAGTGTGCAAAGCTGTAATCAAAGCAAAAGGTGCCCACTTTGAAGAACCTAAAACACATTTTGGTTTGTTTAACACTTTTAAGTTTACTGCATGATTCCTTATGCGATCCTTCATAGTCTGGATGACTTCAGTATTAATTTAAAATGTAGGAAAAAATAAAAAAATAAAAAAACATAAAAATCACAGTATGTGTTTGCACGCAAGGATGGATATGCAGCGCTGTTATTGATGGTAAATCTCTCAAAAGAAGCATTCACTGAACATCTGTCTGTGGCAGTGTGTAGCATCCAGGGGCTTCAGCAGCTGAGCTGCCAAATTATGGCTCTGTTTGACTGTTTTTACATAATCAGGTCACCAGTAGTCAAAAGACACTGTTTGTAGGGTTGAAACTTATTTCAATGTAAGGGTCAGTAAATCACATACAATTAAAATTCAGAGCAGTTACAAAGGATAAGGAAACTCTTAAAATTAAGGGGATTTTTTCCCTCTTTATAGCTTCTGCATAATTCTTAGACTGTCTTGCTGGGGATCACAAACCGAACAGTTACATACATAAATAACAGCAGATGTAGAATTTGCAGATTTACATTTTTGTGTAGGCAAGCATTAAGAGTGTGAAGGCCAGGTGAAAAAAAAAATACTCAGGGTGTCAGCAGACATATCTCCTACAAAATATGATTATGTATTTCTCATTTCCTTTGCCAGTATATATATCGCTGCTCAGATTATGTTCAAAGGCAGTTTTTTCCTTCTATCCAAGGGGTTTGTTGTTTAGCAGCACACAGGTCTGATAAGATGACTGATAAGAAGGAGATTGGCATGGATGGTTGGGCACTTTTTAATCTTTTAATATTATAAATACAAAAGTTACAAATAAAATGTGCATGATTTTTATTTTTTCAGCGCTACAAAATTTTCTGTTCTCCCCTTTATTTGAGTGCTTTTGTAGATTGAACCCCAGCTGGTTTGGAGATTTGAACAATAAATAAGATGACATTTTATAAATGACTTTTTTTATTTTCAGTGAGAACAATTCACAGATTTTCTCACTGTTTTTCTCTTTGCTATTATTTACACTTACCACTAAACAGATCTTACACTTGTAATATTTTTGATTGTTGGAGTTCAAACACTTGTGTAAAATAGAGATGTTCTTATTTCTCTATGAGTGACACATCATCAGCCTTCCAGTAGATACCACTGAGTGTGATCCAATTGTCCATGGTGGGATCAGTGGATCATCCGGGACCCTCCTGCCACGCTGCCCTCCCTCCCCCCCGCCTCCAGAACAGTGTGAGGCCTCGGGTACAACGGGGGGGGCCATGATCAATAGGGATTTTGTGTGTTTGATTGTCTGTGTGCCTATGTGCGTCTGGTTCGGTTTCTGTTTCCCAGTGTGTGTGTGCGTGTTTCCATCTGTGTGTTAAGTGATGCAGGGAGGGGGTGAGGGGTTGGAGGGGGAGCGGTGTCTTTTAGTTCAGTGTTGTGGTTGTGACTGATAGGGTGGCGGGCCCCAGCATGTGGAGGCCCAGGGGACCGGCTCTGTATTGGCAGACTCTGTAGAGAGGCTTTCTGTTCCCCCATCGATCCCAACATGTCAATTATACAGACTCAAATAAATGTGCCCTCAACCTTAGCAAGCCGGCCGTATGCAGAGCCTCCCATGTAAACGACACTCACACATCAACCCTCGTGTCACCGGAGCCGGGGCACTACCAAAGAGCCTTCTGGGTTAAAATTGAACGAGAGCTTTTCCGCTGCACAGATTGTTTTTCACTTTGACCCCGGCCTCTGCTCGTGAGCCGTCACTGTTTGATCCTGTGCAGGTAAATTACCTTTTATGGTTCTAACTTTCCCTTTGGTTTCTCTGAAAAAAACAACTGACATTTACAAAAGTGAAAGCAAGCCAGGTTGTTTTTGTTTTTAGAATAAAAAAAAAAAAAAAAAGTAATTTGTCGAATAACACGGTGAAACTGAGGTTGTTTGCTCTTGTGAGAATAACTTTTGATAATGCTTCAGAAAAAGAGTTGTTTTTACCAAAAATTCAGTCCAGTAAAGTTGCAAATTCTGAAAATGAGAAAAGCCTGTCATCATAACTGTTTTTCCTACTCCATCAGTTGGCACTAATTCAAATCATTTTCGTTGCACCATCATATTACTAAAACACACAAAATCTGTCCGATTGTGCGTTTATTCCTTCGTCCGTCCTCCAAGACCATCAAGACTTGAGCAGCCAAATTTGCCCCTCTAGGGCTTAAACGGCCTGCTTTGAGCATTTTTGCGCTTTAATTTCACAACAATAACCATCTCATTTATAGCCACAAAACTTGAATCATGCACGATATACCATGATGCTCTCACTTTGCTTGGCACCTAGCAACAGCCTAAAATTAATTATTTTTAGCATTTATGGACCTACAGCACCTTATGAAAGCATCCTGTCATTTAAATTTAACATCTCATTTATATCCACAAAAGTTGAATTACACATACTTAGCAACCCCTTAGCAACAGGCTAAAAATATCAATTTTTAGCATGCAAATGCCAAATCTATTTTTTTGCGCTGTGATTAATAGCACAGTTTTTATCAACAGCACGGACAGGCTAATTAGCTTAGCTAAGCTAAGTTAAGCTGAATAGCACCTGGCTGCAGCCTTCTTTATAATGGACAGACATAAACGAGGTTTTAAAAAAAAAAAATCTTTAAAGCTATTTTTTCATGCTCATTTTTACCTGAACACAAAAGACTCGAAGAAGCACACGGACACAAACAGACACTGGAAGAGCCAGACGAGACTATAAAACCGGCTGTGTCCAAACAAGCTCGCCATTATAGAGATAGATTGAGGTTGGAGCCTCTTGGAGATAATGACAGGGAGAAGTGAGTGACCCCCTGACTGGAGGTGATAAACCGATACTACCTCTGTCTCTGCCCCTCACTACATCACCCTTCATGCCCCATATTCACTACTCTCCATCACCCCTCTAAACCCAACTCTTCATGCCTCCTTCCCATGTGCAGACACCTCTGTGAGCTGCCGCCCCACCCTTCTCCCACCCCCCCTCCTCTCCACCTCTCCGCACTGATCAGTAGGATTTACTGTGCACTCGTCCACAGTTCTCAGCCGGTCACACACGCCCTCTGGGTCGATCTCGGTCGAATTCAATTTGTAAGATATTATGTATTGATCCCTGTGCTCTGTCCTGTCCCCTTTCCAGCCCTCTGTGAAGCTCAGGCAGGCACTCATTGACCCACATGCATGATTCCTTGGATCATCATCACGAGTATGGCAGTCTGAGTCAGTATTACTCTGTGTTTGGAGTGTTTATGCTTTTACCGGTGATTATTTTTAAGCATCTGCTGCCCAAGATGTATTTGATAACACAGAATACGGTAAGAAGCTTCAGATGAAAGAAATACGCCCTAAAAATCTTTTGTGAAAGCTTTGTCAGTGCTTAAGTGATCTCCTTTTTTTGGGGGGGTAAGTTAGTACAGGATTTTTGGCCTTTGGTAATAGTACATCTTGAGAAATTACTTAAAATGGAAGAACAGATGTGTTTTCCTCTATCCTGCAGATTTATTCAGCGTGTTCTTTATTGAGAATGGATACCAGACCTCCCAGTGCTTCTATTAACCATCTCATGCTGCCATTTAACTTAGCCAAGAGGCTTTAAATCTTTGAGATCAATAGTTGCTCCCGTGTTTCTCCATAAAACGCGCAGGTAAATAATTCAGATGAGATTGTGAAACCCCTTAGAATATAAATTGTAAGGTGGGGGGTGGAACTCGTTTTAATTTGGCTGTACGATTTACGGGTATAACATTTACTGACACGGGGCCATCTATAAATTTGCAGGTTAAATCAATGACTATTTTGACTGGATAAATTGAGATATGCAAAGCATTTATGACTTATCTCTTACATTATCGTCAAATATTCAGGAGGTTCTGCAGCACTGCCCTATGAGGCAGAGTGCAGCATTAAGGTGTTGTCAAAATAAAACGCCAAGTATGTGTTCAACGCCCCCCAAAAAACCCCTCAGCCCCAGATTCTACCTAATATTATGGCAGCTGACACATAAACAGATGAGCAGAGATCTTTCATGGCTGCCACAGATAAGAGAAATAAGGTCACATGCTAACAGGGGAGAGAAAGCTCTCCACCAAGGTGGACAATGACTATGACATTTCACAAACCTGGCTAATTCCCCAGAAAATTTGGAAAGGGCATGTTGCATATTACTACATCATGAGGTGATCATGTTCAAGCCGTATCACTATAGCTCTTTTTGTGTGTTTTTTTTTTTTTTCCTATGCCCGCTAAATAAAGCTCAACAAAGCGGAAATACACTAAAGTAACGTAGTGGAACAAAGCAAAAATCTTTAAAGAGCAAATGAGATTTAAATGCTTATCTCAGCCAGACGCTGTACAGAAATCCTTTGTCTCACACTGAGGACATGAGGGACTGTGCATGCACATGTGTACTTAAGAGGTTAGCAATGCATCCATGCGTGAGTGTGTGAATGTGTGTGTGTATAGGGGAGAAACAGAGAGAAAAAGAAAAACAGGAGGTAGTCACAAGAGTCCCTGCGGGGCGAGTGGAAGACGGCACTGCAGAGTTTTTTCGTCAGGGATTCCCTCTGTTTACAACTTCCTGTCCCAGTAAGGAAGCATGAAGCACTCTGACTCCCCTGGCAGGAAACATGAGCCTGCTCTGCTTTGTGACTCACCGTGACCTCCAGCCAAACCCTAATTACATGATGATTTTAGATGCACCCAGGGGAAAATTTAAACGAGCTAAGAATACAAATGTCTATGCTGACAGTATATTTCTCTTTCTGTGTACAATTTTTTTTGCCAAGGCCTTTAACAATATCAGCAGCTAAATTTACCCCACCTTAACTCTTGAGCCACCCCTCATTTCTTTATATTTTGCTTCCAATTAGCCAGACTTTTGTGTAATTTTTTTCAATGGTCTTGTGCAACAGTTGTCCAGCCTTTCTGAAGGTCTTTGCACATTGGCTGCTTTTTCACTCATTTTCAGTCCTTGTGGCAATTCCAATGGAATGTTTTTTAAGCCACTTAACACTGATCCATGAAGAATAAAAAAAAAAGGCACCTAAGTCGAGTGTTGTGTCTACACATAACAGTAGTCAGCTTAGCCCATTTTAAATGGCATCTTTAGGCACTTTTTTTTACTAGCAGCCTCTCGCTAAAAGACATAATTTGTTCTTTAGCTGAATCTATGAAAAACATCAGTTTGACAGGCATAAAATAGTATTTTTGCACTAACAAGATGATTCCCAAAGAGGTATTAGTTGAAAACTTGCTATATCTTGGCACAGTGTGCAGTATCCTTGAAATAAAAACTGCGGAAATTGGACCTGTGGAGGATGAAAACAGAAAGTAGGAGGCCTAAAAAAAGTATCTGAAAATCATGTCCTTAAGAAACAGAGGGAAAAAGTACAGCAAAAACCTGACACACTACACTGTGTAGTCACTCGTGTAATGATGGGCCCAGATTTGAAACTTGTGGTTCAGATCATCGTCAGTATGTGTGGAGATGGTCAGGAGTGGGTAAAACACAGTGGAGGTCCTGTCATGGTTTGGGGCTGCATTTCAGCCAGTGGTGTTGGGGGATTTTGTCAAAACTGATGGAATTATGAGTTCAGGAAAGTACCATCAGATTTTGATCCAACATGCATGGAAAACGCAGGATTGGCACCGACCTCCTTTTTCAGGCCGATAATGATCCCAAACAGACTTTCAATGCATAAAGCATGCCTGGATAAAAAAACCACTATGGAACATTATCAGTCACGGATTGGCCTGCTATACTGAACCCATTGCTGAAGCGGTGTGGGCTCTCGTTAATGTTATTGTTACATAGTTACTTGCCCAATTCTAACGGGAAAACGCTGCGTTGAATGGGTTACCAACAATCTGGTAGAGTACTAGACTCCAGCAGATTTGTTTTCCTATCTGCTTTCACTGTGCCAGCATTGAATTAAAAAAAAAAATGGAGTGTGTAGCACTCTTGTAAAGATTTTGCTCAATATAATATGTGTTGTTAACCTTGATGACACCACGCAGCTACAACTTTTCTTTTACGCCATTAGTTTTGTGCCCTCTGTTCTACAGAGATCATTTACAAGTTTGTCCTGAAGTGTCCGCCCTCACCTCTGAACTTATTAGTGTGGAAAAATACTTTTTCCCCAGCTGTGAGCATATTGACAAATCTCACCGTGACAATTAAAACTCTGTGTCCAGTGTTGAGCTCATTACGATGCAACAGCTACTTCTATAAAGCACTGTGCTGAGCAATTTCTACTGTTCACAAGCTAATAAATACAATCAGCTGCATGTATTTTACTGGGCTACAGACAATCCATTTTACCATTATTCCCTTCCTTTGGTGTTTTAGGGACACCGGCATTACACCTGTTGTTTTCTTCTTTTTTCTCCAACTACACGTGTGTTTATTTTATTTTTTTTACCCACTATGGAACAGCAGCCAGTAGCTGGTTAAGTTAGCTTGTGGAGTTGTGGAGCTTTGGCATACGTTCAAATATGTAGACATCGCTCCTTCAGCCAAAGCTCCACAAGTCCCTTTTATAAACCCAGATTTAAAAATAAATAACCAAACAAGAGAGATTGTGTGAGGAACGAGCTTCATGGCTCAAACATTTTGAAACAAACGGAAAACGATCTTTTTAAATATCAGTAAACCTGGAAGCCCGACATTAATCTTCTCTCAGCAAGCAAAACATTTCCACAAGCACTAAATTTCAGAAAATCGTGAGGAAAGTTCACCAGAGCCACAATGAATAAAACACACAGAGCAAGAGCAGTTACTTACTTATAAAGGTTGGTGCTACAGGCAACTCAGACGTATGCGGCTCATTAAGGACCTAATGAAAAACTTGGTCTCTGTCCAATAACAGCATATGTAGATTCTCAAGCCGCTGGCAAATATTAAAACCTAATTTCTTACTAATTTTTTATTTGCTTAAAAATTACATTATTAGTCGTAGGGAGGAGCAATTTCTAACACTTCCTGTCATGCTTTTTTTTTTCTTCAGTCGAAATCATGGCAATTTACTTACCCATCTTTAAAAACTCAAATAATTCAATTCAGGTCATTTCAGGTTTAACTATACAGCACAAAGCAACAACAACAGTTGCCTCAAGGTGCATGATACTGTCAGGTAAAGACCCCACAGTACTGGGAAAAACCCCTAACAATCAAATGACTCCTGAAGAGTAAGTACTATGTGATGTTGGGAAGGAAAAACTCCCCTTTAACAGGAAGAAACTTCCATCTGCGATCTGCAGCCATCTGTCGTAACTGGGGTGGGCATAGGGAGAGTGGACAAAACACAGAGAAGTGAGAGAAGACAAAAAGGCATCACGATGGCATGGTGGGTAGCACTGTTGTCTCACAGCAAGAAGGTCCTTGGTGTGAATCCATCTGGCCGGGACCTTTCTTTGCAGGTTTGCATGTTCTCTCCGGGTACTCCGGCTTCCTCCCATGTTCACTGTACAACATGAAATCCCACAGCAGTCAGAGCTTATAGCAGCATAACTACGAGATGGTTCAGGGTCACCTGATCCAGCCGAAACTATAAGCTTTATCAAAAAGGAAAGCTTTGACTCTAATCTTAAAAGCAGAGAGGATGACTCCTGAATCCAAACTGGGAGCTGATTCCACGGGAGAGGGGCCTGATAGCTGATAGCTCTGCTTCCCATTCTACTTTTAGAAATTCTTGGAACCACAAGTGAGCCTGCAGTCTGACAGCAAAGTGCTCTATTAGGATAATATGGTAATATGATCATATGGAACTATGAGGTTTCCACAATATCATGGGTGCTGATTGTTCAAGACCTTATATGTGAGAAGGATTTTAAATTAAAGTCTGTATTTAACAGGGAGCCAATGAAGAGATGCTAATATGGGAGAAATAGGACGTCGTTCTCATCCCTATTAATACACAGCAGTGTGTGACCAAGCAGGCTCAACAGCATGAGGAGGAGGCGCCAGGTTGTTGTGGCTGTGTATGGTTTTCCCACATGCTACTGAGGCCCCTGTTTGGTCAGTGGATAAATTGTTAAATTACCAAAAATTGCCAGTTGTTTTTTCAGACTTCAATAATCGAATCCAATAAATGACACCAAACAAGAGTTAATAGTAGAATAAGCTGTTTGGCATTAGTAGAGAAGATTTGGGAAGTTTTTCATAGGCCCATGCTGCTCAACCCACGAGTGCATTTTCCTTACAAATGTGGCACCACTTAAGGGGAAATAAACAGGCTTTCCAGTGGTATAAGATTGATTGCTAAGAAGCATTGTTACAACAAAAGAATAATCGACCAAACACAAATTTCCTTACTTTTGGTGCTAATTTTAGCTTTTCAGCATCACTCTGAGACAGGATGTTTCTAATTTTAGAGCTAGTGCGCAGATGAAATAAAGCAGTCACACATACGTGTTTGATGTGTGCACTGAAGGACATATCCGGGTCAAAAATGTCTCCAATATTCCTCACAGTGTTACTGTAGGCCAAGGTGGTGCCATCCAGAGTATCTGGTTAGACGCCATATTTCCAAGATTTTTAGGGCCAAATATAATAACCTCATTTTTGTCTGAATTTGAAAGGAAAATTATGGCACATTTAAGCCGTTATGTCTTTGAGACAAGCCTGTAGTTTAAATAATTGATTTTGTTGTTGCTTTACAAAAAGATATGGGTATCATCTCCATAGCAATTAAAATGTATGCAGTGTTTTTTAATAATGCTGCCTAAGGGAAGCATGTGTAATGAAAAAATTGGTCTCAGCATAGAACCCTATGTAACTAACTTTAGTGTGAAGAATTTACATGAACAAATTGGAATCTATCAGATTTTTTTTTAAAATTAATTAATAAAGATAGATTGATCATATTTAAGATCGAAGCATTAATTAAGGGTAGGGTCTAATAGACACGTTGATGGCTTGGAGGAAGTAACTATTGAAGTTATCTCCGAAAGAGCAATACTTAATGATATGTCTGTGGGATGACAGAATACTTTTTTTTCCCTAAAACGGTTAAAATTTAATTTGTGAAGCAATTCATAACATCATTACTAGTTAAAGTTACAGGAACACTCAGCTCACCAGAGCTCTGACTCTTTGTCAGCCTGGCTACAGCACAGAAAAGAAACCCGGGGCTGTTCCTGTTTTCCTCTATCAGTGACAAATAATAAGATGTCCTAGCTTTACAGAGGGCTTTTTTTTTTTATAGAGCACCAAACTGTTTTCCACGCCAAACAAAGATCTCCTAAAGTACAACATCATTTCCTCTCTAGCTTACGAATATTCTGCTTTAAGGTGAACACTTGTTTGTTATACCACGGAATCAAACCACTGTGATTTGACACTTTGTTTTACAGAGGAGCCACAAAATCCAGTTTTATGCAGTGAAGATGTGACAACATTAATGAGATAATTGACCTTTGTGGGAGGAAAGTTTAGGTAGTTGCTCTGCATTGTCTTGTCACAAGTTTTCCAGTGTCTATTATTGTGAATTTCAGTGTCATTAAGAAATGGACAGACAAAAGAGGGTTTTCAGAAAAAACTGTTAAATGTTCAGTTTCTATGCCATATGTCAGGACAAGATCCAGAGTGTAATTAAAATGGTGAGTAGGTTCAGTTACATTTTGAGCCATTTGAGTCTAATAATAAATTAAACACAGTGTTGAGGTATTTTTAACATCTACATGAATATTAAAATCACCCACTTTAATTATTTTATCTATACTGATTGCTAAATCAGACCAAAAAAAAAAAAAAAATCTGATAGAAATTCTGAATTAGGACCAGGCAATTATAGATGAAAAACAAACAAACAAATTTTTTAAGTTTATTTATTAATTTGTGTGTGTGTGTGTGTGTTTTTCAGCAAGTGTGCGCAATGCTAAGAGCAATATTTTCAAATGAATGATAACTGTCTGGGTCTTTGGTTGATTGATAAGCTGGAGTGAAAGATTGCAGCCACTCCTCCTCCTCGGCCTGCTTTGAGGGTTCTGACAGTTAGTATGATTTACAGATGTTGATTTATTCAAACTAACATATTCAACCTCCTGTAACCAGATTTATGTAAGGCAAAATAAATAACATTTTGATTGTATAATTAAAATAATTTTTGGCGGTACTTTGTTTATTTTCAAATGGTGTGGATGCAGACAAAGTCTCTGCAGGGATGGGATAGCGTCTCTATTCAGATGATTTCCTGAATTTGTGGGTCTGTGCCTTTTGTAAGTGGTAATTAGGATGGGAGCACAAACCTGAGAATGGCTCGGACCCAGAGGACATCAGATACTGCTGGGCAGGTAACTTAAGGGAGTGATCGGTGATTGTGGCAATTGGGTGGTGCATGTGAGCAGCCAGAGAGAGTGGTGTAAACAATAAGATATATTTGCCAACAACGTGTGAAAACCAGCTCTTTCAGGGTGTAGAGACCGTCTAGTTCTTGTGAATTCTGGCCTACCTTTGCTTTTCTTCCTGTTTCCTTTCCTCAAGAATGGCTTCTTGACAGCCACCCTTCTACTAAGACCATTTCCGATGAGGCTTCAGTAAACATTAGATGGATCAATTGAAAGACCAGATGCATCTCTCAGGTCCTGTGCCAGGTCTTTGCTGGAGTTTTTCCTATTTCTTAAGGACATGACTTTTACTTTATCTGCAGCAGATAGTTTCTTAGACCTGCCACTTCTTTTGTCCTCCACTTGTCTACTTTCCTCAAATACTTTAAGGACAGATAGCACACCATTGCTGAGATATGACAAGTTTTTGGCTATTAGCTCTTTGGAAATTGCCTTGTTAGTGCAAAAATACTATTTTATGCCTGTCAAAGTATGTTATCCCTGGCATTTTTGTAGATTCAACTCAAGAAATGGGAACAAATTATGTGTTTTTGTGACAGGGTGTAACAAAGTGCCTAAAGATACAATTTAAAATTGGTTCTTTGCTAAGCTCTCTGTTATGTGTAGACACAACACTGATTGATCCCTTGCATTAGATGCCTTTTTATGCTTGAATGATTCATCGGTCAGTGTTTAGCTGCTTAACAAAACAAAGATCTTCCTCTGAAAAAGGACTGGACTGAGAAGGAAAAAGCAGTCAATGTCCAAAGAAAAAGTTTGAAAGACCCGAAGAATTATTGCTCAAGACCTACTTAAAAAATTTGTCTGGTTCCTTGGAAGCAAAATATAAAGAAATTAGGGGTGGCTTAAGACTTTTGCCCAGTATTGTAGGTCCATGGGAATAATCATCCGCAGCCCATGGGTGTACCAAATTGAATGGTAATCCATCAGACAGCTCCAGTCTAGAACAAAGCGTTAGACTGACAGTGATGTCATCCCTTCTGCTAGTGTGGCTAAAAAGGAAGATTCATCACATTAATTCTTCTTTTCTTTTCTTTTTTTTTTTTTTGGAAAGCACTGAAAACAAAATAGCAAAAATCCTTGGACTATGCCACAGTGTATAAGCACTGACTGATTGATGACTGGCTGTTGTTTTTCTAACTAAGCTGACTGTCTTGGAAGTGTGCTTCCTTCCTTCCGCCTCTCCAGAGTTCAACTCTGTCTGAGTTTGATGTCATGGACCAACAGTGAGCCTGGACTACATCAAACGTGCGCCAGACGCTGCAGCCGGAAGACAGGCAGGAACCGTGAAGCTCTTCTCAACTCTGTCACTGTCTATCATCAAAAACCTGACCTAGAACGAGCAGAGATGGGGGGTGTCCGGCAGGTGGGGAGGGATGTAAGCCAACATACAGGCTGGTTTTTGTCGGGGTATTCTTCTGTTGAGCATTGAGAGATAAAAACTGAGAGAAAATGAGAATATCAGAGTTCATGCCAAGTGGCAAAAGTATACTTATTTATCTGCAGTCCTTTCTCTTTGTACAAGGCAATTGCAAAATGCAGTACATGCCAATTTTCTGAAGGAAAAGGTTATTTTCAGAGGATGAAGATAGGCTTTCCACTCGACCTGTGTATAATCAAAGAGCATAACAATGAAACCAGGTTCTGTCTGCGGTTCCCCCCCTGCAGCTTTCTGACATTTAGCAGAGCTGTCTTTGGACTTAATGACTTGTGAATGAAGAGAGACAAGGTAGTGTGTGCGATTATTGTTGCATTCATTCAATTCATGCAGCTATCTGTCATTTTGTAGCTGATTTCTGTGTTTACAACAACTTTGTAAAGCCAATTAAAATGCTTTGCCCAAAAACAAGACATGAATTTGAAGAAAGAAAGAAAGAAAGAAAAGCACATCAAAGGTGTACATAAATTAGAATAACTTCTTTCAAATAGCCGTCTCTCTCTGAAATATTGATTAATGACTTGGCACTTGTTCAGAAACAACAATGTGTCAGATGTGAATAAGACCAGGCAGGACTTAAACCAAACCAAGATAAACTAAGTCGATACACAACGAGAGAAAACCAGCACAGACCGGACCGGATCAGACCTGTCAGATGTCTGTCTGTCATGGAACGGGGGGTGCAGCAGGCTGAGGACCTCAATGCAGGACACTCCACACAGCATAAACTCAAAAAAAA
>JAVDPK010002988.1:240945-253195 GCA_034780415.1 Cichlasoma orientale
TGGCACAGGACAAGAACACAGGTCAAAACTAAATATAACTCAAAACACTGGGTCCAGGGACCCAGGACCATGACACTGTCAGTCTGCACAGATCTTCTCAGTCAGTCTGGGAGGAATTGATCTCTCAGATTGATCTAAGGCTCCGCCCATCTGCCTGATCCAGACCTTAATGCCAGAGAGTACATAAGAGGAAGAGATGGGGAGGGTGGAAAAGCATAGCAAAGCAGAGATAAACAGATACCAGTGCAGATAGGTTGGTACATCAGGAACTGTAGGAGGGGATCGAGTCTAGTCAATCTAATCTGGACAGCTGGTGTTGATAGCCAATCTGCCCATTGCTAGCGCTTTTTGTAAAACATGAAACCCGGCAACCTGATAGCATGAATTAATAAATGAACAATTTCTCTTACAACAGGGCCCCCTGTTCCATCTGGGTTTTCCTTACACAGACACAATAGACACTTAGAGGGGCCCACAGGGGTGTTCATTCCCTCAAGTACTAACTACACAGACCGCTGGATGACTGAGAACCACTTGATCACATAATGACACGAAGAGTTGATATCACCGCTCATGCAGCCATCAGAGTTATACACAGTGTGGAATCTGTGAATAGCTGCTGCTTCTCTGTTCCTTTTTTGGTTATTTAGAGCGGGCCTAATAAGCAGTGTGGGTGGTGAATGAGGAACCATTAGTTCAATAGCTGAATGAAACCAGCACAGCCTCCTCTTACTTCTTTGCTTTTCACCCCCAGCAATAGGAACACCTGCACCGAGAGACAGGCATAGTAGGAGGAGTAGAGGGACAGGGGGGGTAAAGAGTGTCAGGGGTAAGAGGTGGAAATGGATAACAGGGGAGGATGGGGCGAAGAAAAGAAAGAAAGACATTCTTGCCAAGAGGGAGATGAGAAGATCAATATCACTCTTATATTTGTCCTTTAAATATCAGGTCAAGGCAGCTGGTTAGCTTATCTCAGTATAGAAAATGTAAACAGGAGATAGCTGGTCTGACTCTGGTTGCCTGGCAGCAATAACTAGTCGAACATATAGGGCTTTTAAATGGTTTCAGTACAATATGCAGCATTTCAAACAGCAAGCTGGAGGTGCTAATAATATTTTTTTGCAGGGAAAACAGCTTCCACGTATTTCCTCCTTTGCACAGTTGACAACTACTGGATGCAGCCTGATAGATAAAAGATTGTTACAACTATTTTTCCCCTAACTACCTGCGCGGAAATAAACAAATGTAGCTCAACATGTTGAGCTGTTCTTTTAAATTCTTCTTATTTGTTTGTTCTCACTTCCTAGAGACGTAATTTATCCCACTTGTCTGTTTTGCAATTGACAGCTGCAATTGATGAAACTGATGACGAAAGGTGAAAAGAATGAAAACCAAAGCATTGTGGGTGTTGAGTGAGCCTGTCAGGCTGCTGATGTATGGCAGGGCAGATGCGGGAGGTGGGGGGGGGGGGGGTAGTTATGGGATTGGCTGAGGTAAACTGGCAGAATAGAAGAGAAAGAACAGTGAGAGACTGAAGGGGAGCAGGCATGCAAGCTATGTGATGACTATCAGAAAAATACAGGGGCCGTCTGTTCTTTCACCCTGCCTCGACTGGGAGGCACAGGGCTGGGTCCCTAAGCAGGTGTGCGGGGTGGGGAAACACAGGAAAGGGGTGGGGGTGGGGTGAGGGTGGGGTGAGGGGGATGAACAGAGAGACAGCAAGGGAAATGAAAAGTCAAGTAGGAACAGAAAGGAGGAGAAAAGTACAAACAGTGGTGAGTATTGATAAAAAGACTGAAAGACAGACTGACGCCGCTGAGATGAAAAAAGAGGTCAAGGTAGGTGGAGGAGAACAGCACACAAGGCTTGCTGGAAGCTATCCTGGTCATTAGTGTCTCTTGAACGGCTCAATAAAATGCTCAGACACTGGAAGACAGTATGCCTTCCAGCATTTGTCTGTATGTTTAGATGTCAATACAGAAACAGCAATGTATCAGAGGAATCAGATGGATCAATGGAGAAGAGAGGTGAGTGCAACTGAACCACTGTGACCCTCAGTTGACCTTTCATCATCAGGACACATGTCTATCTCACCTGTCCCAGAGATGCACGCGTCCTGCTCCCTCATGCATTCATGCGCACACACGCACAATTGATCTCTCACCTCATTAGTTTATTACTACACTATTCAAAATACTTTTCTCTTTCTTTCAGCATGAATGCATTGCAAACATGTACTAAAGGAGTAATTACTGAGCTTCACATGCAGCATTTTTGTGGTGCATTAGTTGTTGTCTATCAGCCATAGCATGCTAGCGTGGTTTCCCTGGGCAGACACTGTGCCAGTTTTACTAATTGTATAGCCTACAGTGTGTTAATTCAAATTAAGCAGAGTCTGAGTTTGTGCACCCAGAATCTGCAGTTTATCTGCCATCTGAATCACACTCGGCGTAAATATTGGTGCCCAGTCATGTTTTTCCAGTGAGTTGTTTTTTCATTTCCACGTTTTGGTTATTTCCTTAGTGCTGACGCAGAGAAATGCTGTTTCTCAAACTCCCTACTTCCATAATTGACTTGCTATTTTGAGAGCATAAACAAATTCACACTGCTAATTATGACAACATGTAGTATATTACATGCATCTGACTGATATACATTCACTGATACTCACTATAAGGTGACCCTCTTGGATACAATATCACTAACTAGTGTCGTCGTAACAACATTCCTCTGTATGGTCACCTTTTCTGCAACTTTGCAGTAACCTTATAGAGCTTTATAGATGCAGTGTATTTTATTAATGTAAATATGATTTCAGTAAGGAGAGATCATTTGGAAAAGCTGAACATTTACATACAGAATTCAATTAATCTATTTGGCGGTTAGACGCCGATGGCCCATCGAAGCAGAACGGAATCCCAGCGATGATAGGAATTAGGGCTGGACCCCCGGAGTCTAGACGCTGGTGGTGGTGAAGATAAAGATGGAGGCTTGGATGGCGCACCGAGTGATTTGGATGAGGTGGAGAGGGGGAGGAGGCGGGTTGCACGATTGAGTCTGCAAGGAAGAATGGCAGGTAAGCAGTGAGATTTAAAGTGTGCAAAGTGGAGACTGATTGGCTTGAAGTACGCGGGCAGGAAGGCGATTGGACGAGAGCGATGATGTCAGCTTTGAGTTTGACAGCATGGAAAAGTGTTGTGAAGAATAAACTAGCAGCCAAATACCCAGAAAAGCTGACAGAGGAGTGAAAACAGATCTTATGCCTTAGCTTCATATTATACTAAAGTTAGAGAAATGATGATATTATGACAATAATCTATTGATAACTTATTTTTGGTGTTCATTGAAATTACCCACCATTGACAAACTGGGCTGCTGTGGAGCAGGAGGAACAGGTGTGATCTGTCCACTGCACTTGTATGACAGGGTCTGAAGAAGTATGTTTGCATTAAAGGCTATGATTCACATGCAGCGCAATACTCTGTGCTTCACTAGCAACTGTGCACAAGCTCATTCTTTAGGCCAGCAGTGTATCTGATAAAACAGCTATGCAGCATTTGTCTAAAACAAAAAAAAGCTGATAAATATAACCGGCAGCAGGAAGCCTTGTTTTCTCCTCTATGCATGTGTTCCCATAATAATCTGACATCATATGAAACTGAAGCCCTGCTATCTACTTTTAAATAATTAGTCACATTACAAGAATTTTTTCTTGTTTTCTCTGATGTTATGAAAACAAACCAAACCGGATATTCACATTGAACCGTAATTTTTGTGTGCCATTTCGTGTCGTCCCAAAATATCGCTCATTTCTATTTCTGAGTATGTTCTAAAGCTTTGAAAGGGCAAATAATTGGCTTGTGACTCCACACTGCAACATAATTAAGGACCGATAAATCTGCAGAGACCAGTGCAGGCCATGCCTGTGAACACACACACAGACACACAGTCATAGCCACTGTTGCTTTGTCAGCTGCTGCTGTTTCTGGTAAAGAGCGCAGGCTGTGGGAGTGCAGGGACATTTCTCGCGAAGGGAAGTGGTGGGGTTTTGCGGTCTTGTTTTAGCCCTTCTTGTTGAGAAATGGCCAAATGCTGCTTTCATTTTGAGCCGAGAGGCTGGCAATTAGACTCTGCGGGTCACATGACCGAGATGCATGGCTTTTTACTGCAACACCAAGACCCTCCAAGGCTGATATGCCAAGAATGAAAAATAAAGAGATGACCCCTCCCCCATCACCTCATCCACCACTATGACTCTCTCCTTGCACGCACATGCACACACAAATGCATACAGTTGGTATCTTGCCCTCTGAACAGCTTCCAGCCCAATATGTGCATGCAGCTCATCTTTGCATGAATCAGTCTCATATATAAAGAATACCTTGCCCTAGAATGAATGGATTTGCCAATAATGCTCCAAATGTTCTGGGGCTAACCTGGCTGTAGCCCATAATGCTCTTATGGTTCTCTGTTGTATTTGCTTCATTGAAATCGAATCAATATCCAGAGACAATAGATGACCAGCAGCATCAGATGAAAAAAAGCACTCATTTAATTGGTGGAGAGTCATCATTAATCTGCTCCAGTGTGTGAGTTTATTTTGTATTGAGTGTGCTTCCTATTGTCTGTGCATCCTCTCACTTTGTTTTAAAGTGGAATTTTTTTTTCCTTCCCCTCCCAACGACAAGGCAGCGCGTCTTTTTCTGCTCAAGGAGGACGTTGATGAATTGCCAAGAGGCGAGCCGGAGAGGCGCAATTAAGATTCCATCAGGATAACAGAAAAGGTAAATTATTTACATTAACAAGAAGGCTCAGATCACCCAAACATTCCCCCACAAATGGACATAAAAATGTGCCCTTACCTCTCGAACCTAGTGGCACTGAGTTCTTTAAATTGTTTGCGCTGATAATTAATGAGCCAAGCAAATGTTTGCATGTTTGTCTGTTTGATAGGTGTGTTAGGCTTGGGTGGGAGAACATAGGGGAGGTAAAGAGGAATGATGTGGTGGGTGGTAGAGGAATGGGTTTGCTCATTAAAATAGCCAATGAGGCACACAATATCCTGTCTTTTTTTTTTTTTTTTTAACTTGGTTTGATTTTTTTGACTTATGTGCAAGCTTTTCCTCTTTAGGATATGGGGACGTTCTTTGGATGCAAAGCTAATTATTCAATATTGCCGTTTGCCGAAACAAATGGTTCAGCGGCTTCTTTTGTAACCAAGAAATCTCCTTTCAGTTGTTTGATTAATGTTAATAAATCTTTTAAGTGTAGACTCCTTTTATATATGACTATTTTATCACTATAAATTCATTTACATTTTTTAAAACATACATGAACCTAAAGAGAGATGTGCATATGAAAAGGCAAGGAACAGAGTAGGGAGGAAATAATATTTCTGGTACTTGAAACTTTCAGTTTAGGGAGTTAAGTGCCCGAGTAATACTAGAAGCTATGCTATCAGTGGCAATTTGCCCCCACTAGGGCCTTCCACAGCAAAAGAAATTCAAGAAAACGTGTTAATTCTCCTGGGATAGAGATACCAGGGCCCCATATTTGAGCTAGGCTTGAGGGAGGGGCATCTGCAAATGCTTGGTGGTTGGGCCTTTATCTATGGGATGGCAGGATTCTGGCGCGTTGTCAGTCAGGCAGCAATCAAAGGTGGGGACCTTGGCTTTCCAATCACCAGGTGCTGAAACTGGATTTGAGGACACATGATTGAAGTTTTTCAAATGCCTTGTGTCTTATTTCTTACAAGCGGGCTAAAAATGGAGCAGAAGAATGACAGGTGGGACAGTAAAGTGCCTGGAGTGATGATGATGTGCTACCAATCCCATTCTCACCAACAGTGAGAAATTAGCTTTTTCCTAAAGAGTTTCTGGACTCACACCTACAGTAACTGTAATGTAAGGATCTCAGTAATTTGGGATGCTCCTCTGTGTCAAAAGAAGCCAGTTTTCAGGTGATTTGGGTGTCTGTATAGGATTCCTCCTGGCTGCCTCTCAGGTGAGAGCATGTCCCAATGGAAAGAAATCATGGGGAAGGTGCAGGACATGCAAGAGAGATTATGTATAGAGCTGGTGGTAGGGAAAAGAAAAGGTTTGGGTATGGTATAGTTTCTATGGTCACAAATAGGGTCCACTTAGGTCTGAGTGATGTGAATTTTGCCACCAGACATTGAGCTCAAGGCTCTGTGCAGACATCTGCATGCCTGCCAATTTTCTGTGACCATATGGTCCTGTTCATAGAAAAACTACACAACTATGCACCAACTGTACCTGCGCCAAGCAGTAACAGCAAATTTATATCAGAAATGGTCATCCATGCAGCTTTCTGTGTGTGCATGGCAGATTTTTTAGAACTCAAAGATGCTAAAAAGCACCAAAAAGTAAAACTACGAGCAAGCAGTTTCATGCGATCTAATAGAAAGAATATTGGTTTGTAGCCTCTGAGTTTCACTGGCAGCAGGTTACTGAGAATGTGCAGCCACAAAATAATAAAAATCTCC
Organism: Cichlasoma orientale; assembly: GCA_034780415.1. Taxonomy (NCBI): domain Eukaryota; kingdom Metazoa; phylum Chordata; class Actinopteri; order Cichliformes; family Cichlidae; genus Cichlasoma; species Cichlasoma orientale. Next base: position 247,451 of record JAVDPK010002988.1, read on the forward strand.
GCACTTATGATAAATAGGGTCAAACGAGAGATACTAATATGGAAGGAATCAGAAACATAAACACATCTGTGCAAGAAGAAAAGTCACAGTGGAAAGCTATCTGATTATGAAAGATGGATTTTGGACTGGCTTCTTTTGTCAAATTCCCCCCCAAAAAAACCTTTCCATCGTGTGACATTTAGATAACATTTTTTAAACCGACAACCCGTGTCACAGTTATGAGTATTTGGAACGTATACATGCAAACATTTAACACACCTTCTCAGATTTCTAGTTCTGTGCTGTCTCCTTTTGTTTGCATTAGTGAACACTTGAGTGTTTTTTGGCAGTATTCAGGCTCCTGCTCCTCTTTCTTGAAGCTTACAGAATCCAAGCAAGGCGCATGCATCAAGAAATCCAGGCTGATAGCATGTGACAGCTCAATCATCTCAGAAAATGTGTATCGTTACTCTCCCTCTGCACAGTGTTTGCCTAGTGTTGTGGAAAAAGTCGTGAATGGTTGCCCAAATTGCAAAGATGACTTAATAAATGCTGCATGTACTAGTAGTAACACAATGAAAAATTACTTTGCTCAACTTTACACAGTTAATACTTATTTTATTAAGTTTCTGTTTAAAAAATATATATTAAGTTTCTGTTTAAAAAATATATATTCATATATATATATATATATATAGTTACATAAAACAAAAAGTAAAATAAGCATATCTTTAATAGTAAATATGAATACTTCATCCAACATTGTATTCTACATGTTTGTTTAATGTGTGCATTGAAAGACAAAATCTAATCAAAAGTGACTCCAAGGTTCCTCACAGTGTTACTGGCGGCCGAGATAATACCATCCAGAGTACCTGGTTAGACACCACGTCTAAAAGATCTTTGGGGCCAAGAACAATAACCTCAGTTTTATCTGAATTTAGAAGTAGGAAATTAGAGGTCATCTAGGCATTTATGCATTCAAGACATTCCTGTAGTTTAACTAATTATCTGGCTTTATGGATAGATATGGGCATCATCTGCATAGCAGTGAAAATATATACTATGTCTGCTAATAAGATTGTCTAAGGGAAGGATACATCAATTGATCTCCTTCCACTTACCTATCTCATGGTCATGGAGAGGCTGGAGCCTATCCAATGCATGCATGGAAACACACCATACCCATGGTGTGTTCTAATCTCTGTAGTGAATTATTGTGCTCAGAGATGTAAAATGCTGCACTGAGGTCTAGATGAGTCAGCGATGAGTCCACGGTTAGAGGCCATAAGAAGATCACTGGTAACCTTCACTAGTGCTGTTTCTGTGCTTTAATGGACTTTGAATCCTGACTGAAACTCCTCAAATAAACCATTCCTCTGAAAAGGTCAAAGCCACAGTGATGAATAGTAAGATGCACTTTTTTAATAGAGTAACAAACTATTTTTCCACATCAAATTAACATCTCCTAAATTAGTTATTATCAGTTATTAGTTATTTCCACATGTTTGTAAATTTTACCAGGGAGTCAAATTTCTCTGATTTGGTACTTTCTTTTTCAGATGAGCCACAGTATCCAGTGATGTACTGCAGTAATTAACGTCTGCTGAGAGCACAGTTAGGGAGCTGTTCTGTATTGTTTTGGCACTGAAGAAGATAACAGTGGCGGAATTACTTCCTTAAACTCAGTTACAACAATTTCAGAAAGACAAACTGTAATGAAATGCATTCTCCAGTGCTGTGTAATCCATGATTGCAAATTCAAATGTTATCAAAAATGACCAGATGAAACCAGGTTTTTAGGAAATACTGTTACTGTTTAGTTTCTATGCCACGCCACGAGATTGAGGGTGCGATTAAAACGATGAGTCAGCTTATTTACATTTTAAGAGAAGCCCACTGAGTCAAATAGTGAATTAAATCCAGTGCTGAGGCTGCCATCGGCATCTACATGGATGTTAAAATCACCTGCAATAATTATTGCAGGTGATCTAGACAGAGCAGTAGATTGAATAAAAAGTCAGAGAAATAATATGGAAACTCTGATTAAAGGCCTGGTGGACGGCAGATAACAATAACTAAAACTGTTTTTTTTTTTTTTTTTTTTTGATTTCCAATTAGGGTGGATAAGACTGAGAGTGAGGCTTTTAAATTTAAAACTAGACACAGTTAACACTAGAACTCCTAGGATTTTAGAACTACTATAACTCCCATAGGTGGTCATTTTGACCACCTATGGGAGTTATAGTGTTAAAATTCTGTCTAGGTCTTTGGTTGATTGATAAGCTGTAGTGAAAGATTGCTGCCATCTCTCCTCCTCTTCAATCTATGCTTCTGACAGTTAATATGACAGTGCTGCTGGTAGGACCAGAATGTAGCGTAAACAACATGAAAGCATGAATCCATGCTTCCTTTTATCAAATGCTCAGGCTGGTGGTGTTGTGGAAGGTATTTTCTTGGCACAGGACTTTCTTGGGCCTCTTTGTACCAGTTGACCATTGTTTAAAGACCGCAGCCTGCCTGAGTATTGTTGCTAACCACATCCATCCCTTGGGATGTGCAAGCATCTTCTGATGGCTGCTTCCAGCAGGGTAACTTACCATATCACAAAACTGAAATAATCTCAAACTGGTTTCTTGGACATCACACCGAGTTCGCTGCACTCAAAAACAAGAAGATTCACATCATGGATGTACAAATTTGCAGGAACCGTGTGATGCCATCGTGTCAATATGGACCAAAATCTCTGAGGAATGTTTCCAGCTCCTTGTTGCCTCTATGGCACAAAGAATTAAGGCCGTTCTGAAGGCAAAAGGGGGTCGAACCCAGTGCTTAACAAGGCATACTTAATAAAGTGGCCAGTGAATCTGTGTGTGTGTGTGTTGCAGGTATAAATATATATGTGTGCGCCTGTGCTTGTGTGTGTGCGCGTGCCTCCACGTATGTGTTTGCATATTTGCACAGCTGTGTGTGTTTATACCCAGCAATGCATGTATGTGCCTACGCATGCACAACATGAAAGTTTGTACTTCTGTGTGTGAGAGAGAGAGCCAGAAAGAGAGAGTGTGGGTGGGATACGTTTTGACAAAGTTCCCCATTTTTCAGAAATAATCACTTGTTCCCGTTACAGCGACAGAGTTGTGTGACTCGGGGCTGCTGAGAAGGCAAAGCCAGGAAAAAAAGAAACCTCTCTGTTTCTCTCTTTCCTTCTGCCTGTCTCTCTGTCTCTTTCTCCCGGTGCATCCGACCCTTGTCCTTGTGGCTGCTAACGAGGGGGTGTGGTTGTCACTGGAGGCGTTGGGGCTAAATTACCATATTAATTAGCTCATCTTTTGACCGACAAACACAGAACTGAAATGTCACCACACTCATAGGGGCCATAGGAAACACAATTAGGGGAAGTCATTATTGTTTTAGCAATACCCTTGTTTCTCTGTCCATTTCCTGCACTCTTTATTCCTTCAACTCCTCATTTCCTTGTTATACTCTCCCACTCCTATCGTTGTAGTCTGACCCTTACAGGCTTTTCTACTTTTATGAATTGCAAAGCTCATATAAGAAGCATGTAGGACGGAGTTAGTCATCAAGTGTTTATGCCTGTTTTGAACCTGCTACTCGGGCCATCACACCGAGCTAACAAGGTTCAGGAAAAGCAGCGAGGTTTCACTTCTGCATATTAATGACAACAGCTACACATGCCACAGTGATTTCAGTTCTGACAGGCATGAAGTGTTGCCACCAAACCATGACCTATTCCTGAGCATCCCCGCATCGAGATTCTATCACTCTTACATTCTGCAGGCGTGCATGTGTGTCACGCCTTTGACCATAGCACTTCTTACAGTGGCATAAAAATCCCATTTCACTGCATTTCTTTTTAGGTCAGCAAGAAAATCATCACACACAGTTTCCCGTCTTTACATTTTGAATTTCTGACAAAAAGAACCAAAAAATGTGACATCATTCTCTACCAGCTAGTCCCTAAATTTTGTCATATATCAATAAATCAACGTGAATTTTCACCTCTCGTCTGTTGTGCATTGTTCACTGCTGGAGTATTTGCGTTTAGTTGACTTAAACAACCATAACATGTGACAGTGCATAGAAACAGGAAAGACATCACACACACACACTAGCATATCTTGTAGATTGACAAACAACAACAGCAAACAAAACAAAACTGTTTTAGTGAAACAAACTGCCAACCCTGCAGCAAATACACGTGTTGCTTCTTTAGTATATGCAAATATTTAGAAATCTGTTTCAGAGGAAGGCGCGTTGCACCTGATTTTAATATGGCCATCTCACATTCAACATGAGCTTCTCTTGAACCTCTGAATTGTGTGGATGCTATTTTCATACTTGTTCCTCTGACATAAGTGCCGAAATGCTGGTGTGTCAGAATGGTAATCCTTCATCTTGATATTTATTTGGATGACGGCAGGGGAAGTTAAATATGGAGAATGGGGTGCAGGGCAAACAAAGATTGCATTAGCGTGGCCAAAACACTCCTGTGTGTTCAATGCACTGTGTGCTGGCACAGGATGGCGTTTTGGCACAGACCATAGTTCAGACTGTTTCTGCTCAATGTTCTCCCTCAGATGCCTCAGGTTGCTAGAGTGGACATACAGTAGCTCACAGCCTCAGCATGCAACACTGCAGGAACGCTGTAAAAAGAAAGAAAAACAAAACAAAAACTGGTCAGTCCCAGTCAGAGACCTAATTCTCCTCAGCAACAATGATCCTTCCCATTTAATTCAGATCAGCGCATGTTTGTTCTCGGCACAGGTTTGAGGACCCTGGTGAAATATCAGTGCACACAGTGCAAGGGGTCAGAGTGCAACTTCAGGGAGCGATCCAAAAATCTGCAGCCAAGCTGGAATCCATTTCAACATGACAGAGAGGATGATCGTGAGTGGGGGATTGCTTTATATGCTTTTTTGAATCCATATTAATGACTTTTGGATTTTCCCAATTAAACCGTCTGATGAGTCAGTTAAAGCTGACTGTTAGGCTGTGTAGATCTGACCCTGGACCTCTACTGTTGTGTTCTTCCGTGCTCTCACAACGCACTCATCGTGGTGACATGAAAATATGTTATCCAGACATCAGCACACATGTTTTGTAGATAGAACTAACCTCGGTGCTTTCTATACATGCCTGCACATCACCGTGTGTGAGTGTGTGAATGTGTGATGGCATCATTTTGGTATTTCTATAGAAGTAAGAGATCTGCTAGATGTTGGACAGGAAATAGTTTGTTTCCTGTACTGTTCTAATCTTGTGCAGCCAGACCTCTGAGTCATTAAGCTAATGGATGCACAGGGTAATTTAGACATAGAACTTAGCAAAAGTGTGGAAGCACAATGAAACTACACAATGGAGAATTTGCTCAACAAATGCTGGATGTTTTTCTTCCAGCAAGCTCAGCAATCAGATGTGATAGTGCTGATTTCTGCTTTTTAGTCTGATTAAATGAGCTCTTCCAAATGCACTTCTTTGACAGTTTATCATTTCAGGCAAAGCACTTAATCATTTTCCATGTAGGCCTTGGTTTTATTTTCAGCTTACTTTTGTTTTTGGCTAACACTCTGTTAATTAATCTAATAAAACTTCAGCTCAAATGTGAAATATAAACAAAATTAAAGCCAGGATCATAAGGCCAATGTTTAAATCCTTTAATCTGATTAGTGGTTTTCTTAGAGTGTATGTGTGTGTGTGTGTGTGTGTGTGTGTGTGTGTGTGTGTGTGTGTGTGTGTGTGTGT
>JAVDPK010002988.1:253295-264672 GCA_034780415.1 Cichlasoma orientale
TGTGTGTGTGTGTGTGTGTGTGTGTGTGTGTGTGTGTGTGTGTGTGTGTGTGTGTGTGTGTGTGTGTTTGTGTGTCCTTATGGGACTTTGAACGTTAAACCCTGTCAGGTGCTGCTTTTTTTTTAAGCCTTTGTGACCTGAAAAGCTTTAGATGGCACACTTTCTCTATGAAATTATTAGGCATTCATCACTGTGTATGACCTTATGTATGCAGTCGTGTATGATGTGATCTGTTTATGGCAGTGTGTGTGTGTGTGTGTGTGTGTGTGTGCGTGTGTGTGTGTGTGTGTGTGCGTGTGCGCTCTGGTTCTCCTCGGGGCCTTCACTTAAGCCCACCACAAGAAGAAGTGGGTCAGTCCCACTGTGCTGAGGCGTGAGAGTCAAGCAGTTACAGGTCTATGTGAAGCAGGCAGAGGGAGGAGCAGAGGCCTCAGTGATTCAACGCGGCATCACATGTAGCATTTAAGGCATCCGTTAGAAATATAGTGTGTGCAGCATATATGCTGTGTGGTGCCTATGTGGGTGGATTGAGCAGCGAGCTAATCAGATGTGTTATGTGTGTCGGGTAGAAGCGTGGCTGCTTACAGAATACGCGAGAAATCTGTCTTTGACCTCGAATCTCACTTTCATACTGCAGCATTTGATGACTTGTCACATGTGGCTTGATTTAGACATGTTTTGAAGGACAAGTCAAGGGGCTGGGAGAGAAAAAGCCCTTCAGAGCATCAAAGTGTGATGTCTCAAACTGAGAAAATTTGTATGAAGGATTATAAGATGATTATTTGGCTGCTTTGTTAATACATATTGAATTATTTATATTTTCAGTTGCACCCACACTCAAAGGTGCTCAACAGAACTTCTGGAAAACTGTAATGAGACCTGCAGCTATTGAGTTAGCTACAGTTAGCATTATGCTTCTTGGATTTCCACATAGCACGTGATGCCGATGCTATTGTAATGCATTGATATGCTGCACTAATGAATGTACTGTATATTATGTATTTTGATCTGTCTAGCATATATACTATATGCCTGAGTATTGCCCCCCGGCAACCGCTGGCCATGAGGGAAAAGTATGTTTTCTGCAACCAGTTGGTGAGTGATTGCTGGAGGTTGCTGGCAGTGTGAAACTGGTCACATTTCTACTTGGCAAGGATTTTGCTAGTAGTGCACACAATAGGATCACCACCTTTCACAAATAAAAATAAGGGACCCCCACCACGGCTTCTCAGGACCATGACTGACAAGGCCCAAGTCACCTGACTCACATTTTATGTTGTGTTTTTTTGTAAAGGGGTGATCAAGAAAGCAATTAGTCATAAATTAAATTAAATACTTTTTTAGCAATGAAGACTTTATTGTGAAAGATTGTTGCAAATAAAGTGCTGTTAAATAAGGCTACATTACATGCAAATATATAACAAAGTGCAGTGAAACACAACTTGCGCGCAAGTTATTGCACAATTAACCTAGTAAATGATATACTGTATGATCTACCACATGACAGTAGCGCTAGCACCTAATCTGATCTGTTTGTGTAGAGTGTGCACTAATGAACTAAATAAGATGAGAACTTAATGTAACTCTTAAAGCTGCAGTATGTAACTTTTATAAAAAAAATATGTTTGTTTTTACATATTTGTTAAATTGTCACCATGTCGTGACCCGACAGCAGCAGCTTTAAAGTGCATAACTGTTCTTGCTGTAGGGACTCTCTTTGTGAACCCTGGGGATGTTTTTACCTAAAGAGGAAAAACCCTCAGGAATGTAACGAATCATGGAGTTGCCTGATTTTATTGCTTTTTTATAAAAATCTGCTGACAAAAACTTGGGACAAATGATTTTGTGGCCGCCCGCATATCATAAAATCATATAAATCACTAAATAAAAATCATAATATTTGTGCCAAAATCTCTCAGAGAATTAACCCCAGATATGTTTTATGAATTTTTACAATTAATGTGCAATGAAATTTGCACGTTTTTGGTGGGACATGATTTTGCCAAAGTCTCAAGAATCGGGTGATCATGCCGATTGCAAAAACTGCCAGACATGACAGGTTAAAAAGAAACAAAGAAAAAAAAAGTCTCAAGAATCAGAGGTTTACTGTTAATCTATTGGCATGATTTGTATACTGCTGTATATTCAATTAATGGGGGGGGGGTCCTAAGAGGTGGATCCCCAGCCTGCCAAGGACTGGTGGGTCCTAAGAGGATCCATGACAATTTTGCTGGCCTTAGTATTTCCTGTATTTTATTCTGTGCTTAATTGTTACATTTATTGTTGATGTGTGTGTGAGTGAGTGACAGAGATGAGTATTGGACATTTTTGAAAATATGGAACAAATCGCGTCCCGTATCGATTCAATACGGGACGCAACGTTTAATCGCCAAATAAAGGATGATTCCATATAGACAGTTTAGCTACACTGTACAAATCCGGTGATAATTCCAGCTAAGTTACTATACCAGATACATTTTAGGATTCTGGATGAATTAGCCTACTTTATCCATTCAAGAACATTGTTTGCTACATAAGATAGCTTGCAAATGATCTTTGCTAGTTGACAACCTAGCATTAGCTAACAGTAGTCAGGAGAAAGTTAGCTCAGGATCAGTTTTGATTCCCAAAAATCAAACAGTAACCAAGAAGCACAAAAACCAGAGCAGCAGTCAAGAACATTCCATTTATTTACAATAAAAACAAACCCAGGGCATTAAAGAAAAACAGAAAGAAAAAAAATGTAATCAGCTAGCTTGCAGTCTAACTGTATATTACATGCATGTGTGCAACAGTCTTAAGACAAATGCTCTAGAGCCACTGCAGCAATCAGTCTTTCACCACTTGTGTTCCACTGGAAACCACCTTTCATTGAGTCCAGCTCCTCTTCCACATCCAACACCAGTTCCACACACAACTCATCCAAGGTTTCCTGTACATCTATTTGCAGTGTTTATTTTGCCGCGTCCCTTCCTTGCCCTGCTGTACGTCTGCTCTGCTGCATCCATACTGTACGTCTGCTCCTGTTTCACTGTGCTGACCTCCCATCTTTACATCGGGTGACTGAGCAGGTGTTGGTCATTTCCTTGATTAGGAAGACGCAGCAGGAAGGAATAACTTTACGAATAAAAGCATGCAAAAATGCAATATAAAAACATGCAACATAAAAACAAAACATTGGATAAATAAACCAAATAAAGCATTAAAATGACATCCACCCCATGACATGTCGCTCTGTTTCCCAGTCAAACCTGCATCAGGTTTATGATGGTGTCAGTGAAAGCACTCAGCTTGAGGCTTTACAATGGACTTCATTAATAGGTGCAATGCTATGTCCATCTTTTAAATAAGTCTGCTGTTAGAATAATTTCACACCTTGGTGCTTAATACCTGAGAAATCCTCCTTTGAGGACTTTTAAATGTAGAATATCATATTAGTCCATAAACTGCCTTTGGTTATTGTGTAAGTGTATACTTTTCCCCCCTGTTTTTTTATGGTTACTGGATTGAGAATGAGTTTCCCATCCACTAAATACTAAGCAAATCTGATACCCCAGTTCTGCTAAGTTCTGAGTTATGGCTCTCACTTTGATTTTGTTTGTACAGTGGGGGTGTTCCTCTTTTCTTCTCTTCTTTCCTCTCCAAACCTAATAGAAGATGCTGTTAGAAGTCCTCTCACATGGGAAGAATGCGACAGATCCCACATTGTTCATTGTTGTTTGCCTCTTTTTTTTTTTTTTTTGAAAGAAATGCAGAAAAAAACTTCACAATGGTGTGGGCAGGGATGGGGAAAAATGGAATTACAAAGATCACATTTTCATCTTCTTTGATCTGGTGTGTTAAGAGAAGGTTTTGGTGAGTTGGTGTGTGTGTAGGGGGGTGACAATGTTTGTATGAGTGTGTCACGACAAAGAGTTGGGGGGGGGGGGGGTAAAAGCAAAGTATAAGAGAGAAAGAGCGAGTGAAAGGAAGAAATGTATTGAGGAGGGGGTATAGTGACGTGTAGGCCTAGCTGCCCTTGAGGGTTTGAGATGCATGAAGGGAGGAGTTGCTCCATGCAGTGAGAGTGGGCTGTTTATTTACTGCAAAGAAGCTGTGTCCCTCCAGGGCTTTCCAGGGGAGCATGTCCCCATCGCTACCTCAGCTCCTGTACCTACCCTCCAGCTAAACATCCCAGTTAAGCTCCACCTAGCCTAAAAAGACAGACTAAAGAGAAAGAGAGAGAAAAAAAATACCAGAGTGACTCTCCTCCCATAGCCCTTGGCCGTGTTCTTTTCTACCCCTGTCTGGAGCTGAAAATGGGGGAAACCACGCAGCGCCTCTGCCTCGGCACCAAGGAAAACAAGCAGACTCCTAATGCCAAAGAAGTGCTTATTAAATCCCAGGCAGCCTTGCAATTGCGCTGTGCAGCCAGTCAAAATAAGAAATTGTTTGTTGTTGGTTTATTCACCCTGCCTCCCTCTTATTCCACATGCTTTCTTAACCTCCTCCAAATAAGCCCGGACTTTCTGTTTTCTCCATTTCATTCTCCCCCTCCCTGCTTTCATCTTTCTGTTTGTGAGAAATGATGTGTGGCTGAGGCAAAAACATGGGACATGACAGCCAAGCAGCGAAAACATGCAGATGTGACAGTATGAGAGGGCCACTGGAGGGCAGAAAGAAGGAGGGAGTATTAGGGAGAGAAAATGACAAGCACAAACATAAAATCAGATAGAACTGAAATGAGACATTGCAAAAAAATGTGTTGTGCAGGAGGGAAAAGGAAAGAGTCAGAGGGATGAAATATTTGAAATAGTGAAGGAGATTGTTAGTGTGGAGAGAAGGAAAGGGAAAGGGTTGGGGTACGCCGTGAACAGCAGATTGTGGGGGCGCATGTTGTCGAGGTGGCCCAGGTCCCTGGTGCCCTCCTGTTTCATGGCTCTCACAGCCTGTCAGTGAAAACAGCCTAGCCATGTAGACAGCTGTGCTCAGGAGGCTGCGGGGGCGAGAGGAGAGGACCTTTGTTTTCCATTTCGCTCCTCATCTCCATCAGTGTCCTCATTTCTCTCCCAGCTCGCTGTATATCCGTTCCATCCAAATTTCTGAGCTCTGCCATGTTTGTTCTCTTCATCTACAAAAGTACCACAAAAGAAACAAAAGCCTTGGTTTTGCATTCAGCAGCCGTGACAAGATTTACACGTCTGTTTGTTCAAGGGAGTATTATTATTTTTTTGCTGTTGTGACTCCAGTCAAACAATGTCGACTGAAATGCCCCCCCCCCCTTTTTTTTGGTCTGGGACACATATTAACCCATTTCCTTGAGGCTATATTTCATTTCAGAGAAATGGGCGTCTATGTGTGTGCATGTGCGTTGGCATATTAGTGTTGGAGACATCTGAATTGGAAGCATCCCGCTAAGCAATAGATGTGCAGAACTATGAGGCTGTCATTTCCACTAGCTTGAAATCAATCACAGGTTTGTTTGAGTGATTTTTATTGGCCCTAAAAAGTCCTAGCCACAGGCTAATGGGATGGATTCATCCTCACTCTGCAAAACAATTCATCTCCCAACGTGGAAACTTAAAAGAGTATGACAGCTTGTCGTCCAGAGCGTCTCTGTGTGTTAGTACCTTTTTGTGTTCATGTCTTCAACATCAGAGGGATCACAGAGATCAATGCTCTCTCCTGTTTCCTTTGAAGGGACAAATGCTGTCCCTGTGGCGGCCCCCCCTCCTCCATATACCGGCCTCTCTGTGCCTCACGAAGGCCTCCTCTTTACCTCCTCATCTCCCCCCGCCTCCTCCCCGGCTCCCCCAGCATTTCCTGCCATCTCGGCCTTGTTTACGAGCCTCTCCTCTGGCAGGACAGGTTAATAGAAGACCTGGCTCAGCTCAGGTCTGCCTGGTTCCCATTCCCTCCTAATAAGACATTTCATTCTAGAGCCTTACTGCCTGCATGCCAGTGGCAAAGTTTTCCCCATAAGCACTGAGTCCAGTATGTGTGTGTAAACATCCTTCCTAGCTATTGTGCCCTTGAAGTACAAAACACGACCAAATCGAGTAAACTGTACAAAACCGAAGAAACAGCTGCATTTCAGGTAACACAAAGACCTCTGAGTTGCACAGCGTTTCAGGATTTTAATGAAAAATACCTCTTGTGTGCAATGATTTTATTTGTTTTCCTGCAAAGATCACTCAGCCTTCCCCCTAAAATACACAACATCCTCTTAGTTTCAAACAGTAAATGCACAAAAACGAGGTGCAGATTTGTGTTTCCTTCTAAATACTCCGTGATATAATTTAAACAAGCTGACAGCAATTGTATGAGAACAGATTAGTTAGTAAATTAACTACATCGTCACACGCTGGCATAGTGGGGAAAAAAAATTACTACCCAGTTAGAGAATGTAAATTAGTGCCGCTGTTCTTCACGAGCTCCCCCTGACTCCTGCTCATAAGAGGGAACTGGAAATCTGATACTTTGAGTCTGTATGTGTGAACGGGGGGGGGGTTGCAGTACCTTTTAATGTATGGTGCATGGTACATTCATATGCAATTGGTGATTGGTGTACTCGTAGCTAGTTTTCACTCGTGCAGCCACAGCCATGAAGGATCTTTGAAAACTCTTTTGTACAATTATAATTACAGATGCTCTCCTCCAAATCAAATTATTTTGGTCATTTTTTCACGTACAATGAAATATGATATTGTCATAGGGCTAAGCAGCAGGTAGGTTTAGCAGGCTGGTGGTTCGTATGAACAGAGCGGCCTGAGATGACAGCTTGTCCTGAATGAACGGCTCAATCTGCCCCTGGATGCAAACTGCTCCGTTCTGCGTCAAAAGCGGTGTTCACACATGCACTGCTGACCTGAATTTCTTTTTAGAGATCACCTGCTACAGTTGCATGTGAGAAGCTCAGCTAAAAGTCAGGTGCATGTAATGCTAGTGTGTGAGCATCACGTGCACTGCCTCCTGCGCATACGCAATTCTCCAGAAATTGTCCAATTGTATCCGCATTCATTACTCCAGCCTTTAAACTTTTACTTTTCACCTTTAGCAAAAATGTGGGGCATGACTGCGAGCATTACTGTGAGGTGTCGAATCATCCGTGATTATAGTTTAAGGACTGCTGGTTTGATCGATGTAGCGTTCTTCGCTAGTCATCAGCGGATTAAAATGATTCTACTTCTTCCATATTCCAGTATATAGTTTTGTTTTTTATGTTTTGTGGTTTTCTGACACTTTTTAAATTTAATGCTGACTGTTTTGGAATCTCTGTGCTGCAGCCCACAATTAAAGACAGAAGAATAAACCACTGAAAGTAACCTCTCCAGCACATAAAGTTACCCTGTAAATCAGCTCCCGGGGACACAGTAACAGCCTTCTGAAAACACAGGAACACAAGAACTGTGATCTTTTTACTGGGGGACAAATGAAAGACAGGAACTGGAGGAATGGGGAGTCGGGCTTTGTCCATAATGCCTGGACTTTAGGTGGTTTAAATCACCTTTACTAGCTGGGATCTAAACATGAACCAGCTCCCTCCGGTCCAGAGGGAGACAAGAGAGCCCTGGCGCCTAGCGAGCAGTGTCCAACTCACCCTCTGCAACCCAGAGACGCAGAGGAAATGGCATGTCCTTCGGGCTTCAACTTTGACCCCCCTCCCTGATGAAATATGGGCCCTGCCCTGTGGTGTAGACTTGTTTGAACTTGAGTCTCTACTAGGTAAGGGTGTGCATATGTTTTTTATTGTGCCTTTGTGTTGGTGCACTTTTGTGCATTACAGAGTACGGCTATGTGATTGCTAATAACTCAGAAGGGCATGTTTTTATTTGTGCGTGTGTGTGTGTGTGTGTGTGTGTGTGTAATTCTGATTAAATACTGGCCTTAGCAAGGTTTAGCTTTCAAAGTTATCATGTGAATGAAAAAAAATTGTTAACTTCCTATTATATTGATATCAGGACAAAAGAAATATAATTACCTTTCAGACAATTTCTGTTACTTATGTTCTGTGGTGTGTTAATTATGAATCTATGCAATTATGAGTCTACTAGAAGAGTATTACTGTTTTATTATTAGAATGAATGAGTCGAGCTTGAGAGGTGTTGTGCGAATGTTTGCACAGGCCTTTCTGGTGCTTTGATAAATGTGCTAGGAAATGACCTGTGTGTAATACCAGTTACTCTGTTCATTCATATTCGATATTACGCTTGGCACATGATCCACGAGCAAAGCACAATGACCTTTACCACACTGATGAGCAGCTTTTCACTCTATGTTTCAGATAAGGGGCCGCGTATGCCTCCTGAAGCGGTCGCATGTGGACTTGAACTGTGACATTTTGTGAGAATTCAGCGGGCTTTTTTTTTTCCTCACAAAAACCACGCGTGCAAGTGAGTCCTCATTTCACCTCATTTAATCTATTTATGTCAGCACACTCCCCGAGGTACTGGAAAAGAGTTTGGCAGTTTCTGGCAATACGATGACATGGCAGAAGATGGATATATTGCTTTCATGTATTAGCTCGAGGAAAAAATGAAAACACTTTTGCGAATATACAACAGTAACAAGGTATTCTAAATTGTATTCATATCCTGATATATTTGATGCTGGCTCAGTGATGGATAGCATTTCAAACGAGACACCGGTATTTGCTTTTTAAACATATACGGGAACACAGAAGCGAGATTTGAAATTCTCCAATTCCCTTCAAATCCTCCTGCTGTGGCTGTTAGTTGAGGTAATTAAGAGTTGTCTCTGTTTCCATGGCACATCAGAACTACAAGCCGGCTTTGTACAAACTGATCTGACGGATGCCCCTCGTGCTGCGCCTGGTGTTCCCCTAATTGGCAATGCACATGTTTCCATTTCTGCTCTTTTAAATTTCAAATTACGGACGGCAAAGACGGCTGCCTTTCACCGATGCAAAAAAGCACCTTCAGACTGTGGATGGTGGCTGCAAGTGTCGTAACCTAGCAACCAGAAAGTCGCTGTGTGAGTGTGCATCGAGGGAGAGAGAGCGCGAGAAAAGGACAGAGGGAGAGTCTGGAGCTTCCTTTTGATGATGATGATGATGATAATAATAATAATAATAATAATAATAATAATAATAATAATAATAATAATAATAATAATAATAATAATAATAATAATAAATAAAACCCCTCACACCCATTTCACTTTATTCATGCCTTTGTTTGACCAGCTATTTTAGGACCTTTCTCTCTCGCCCAAAGATTCGTTTATTTTTAGCGTCATCTTATGCTTCCTGTCTTTTTTCTTCCTGGGTGAACACTGCTTAACCCTTTTCTATTTTTGTTGTGCCGCCTGCATCTGTTCCACAGAACCGCATGGGAGAACCATAAAGGGAGGATGGTGGCAATGTGTGCGTGCGTGTGTGTGTGTGTATTTGTGTGAGAGGGCTTAGAAGAGGGGAGGAGAGACGGGAGGAAAGAGAATGAGGGAGGAGAAGAGACAGAGGGAGTGCTTTCCATCTGTTTTTTGGCTGAATGTAGTCTTTTTGTTTGAGGCCATCATGCCGGGCAGCATGTTCTCTTTTTGAATATGGTTTTTCACCATCTGGGCTTTCACCTATTACAGAACATTGTTTTTGTCTTTGTTTATAGTGCATTTGTGTTAGCCGTGCGCAAACACTCACGTTAGACTTAACAGCACTCTTATATGTGTAGTCTTCTGTTGTTTATGCAGAAACACAGACTGGTGTTGCTGCAGGCATTTCGATGACAATCACTTTTTTTTTTTTTTCCACTTTTGCAATTTGAAAGGGTGCGGATGCAGATAGTCCAGTATTGTTACTGGCAGCCCGTTAATCGACCAAATCCTGCAATATGATGGTCTGTCTCCCATTATTTCTGACTCCTCAGTCATTTGGACCAAATGGACCAAATTCTGATATCAAGATTTTGGGTAAGGTGCGTAACACAGGTGTGTAGTTACATTGTGTAGCCACTATATAGCCAAAATTACCACGTATGCCTTGAATATGGTGGTATAACTAACATAACTTGAGCCAATAGGTTCTATTAGGAGAAGGCAAGAATGGTCTGTAAACTCAGGAAAAAGCCACACTAACACATTTTCCAAAATTCTAACTTTTTCTCTGCTTTGGCATTGTCCTTTTTACCCCAGTATTTTCCATTGCCACGACCTCCTTATATCCTCATCTTACCTTAATTAACAGTTCACTCTGCATTTAGAAATCTCTGGTCTTGCATTCTGCCATTGCCTCCTTCCTCTGAAATTTGTTCTACAAGCAAACAACCCTCTGCCTACTGTTTACACTGGCACATGCACGCCCGTGAATGCGAATGGTGATATCATATGCAGACATATTACAGACAAGTCACAAGTAGCCCATATAATTAAGCTTTTAAAAAATGCTAATTCAGCCTATCAAAAGAACAGTTTATGTGGGGCTGACGTAAAATAAACTACAGGGTTCGTGTTACATGGCAGACGCATCTCATCCAGCGCAACAGTGTGGATCATGGGTGGGTGTTTTTTTTTCTTCTTGGCTTTACTGTTCATTTGTTAGTGCGATCATTATTGAGCCTTTTTAGTCTTTGAGTGGGATTTGTTGACATTATGAACTATACAAAACATCAACAGAATGACACCAAACTTATCTTTTAATGCGCACTGCAAAACATTTTTCAGTGTATCCGCATTCAGCAGTCAAGGAAAAATGGCATTAACCTTGTGAGGATAATGTGATCCTTCAATAACAAGAAGCTAAATTACCAGATTAGACTGATACATTTACTTGTTTTTATATTACAAATTTTCATGGGTCTTTCCGGCGTATATACAGACAAAACAAAGTATTAATTGTTGTCCTCTCTTAATGTCACCAATATTACAGCTGCAGCTTATTCTTTCCAACCCTGAATTTACATTGTCAAAGCAGTGATCATTTACATGAAGGCACTGGCGCAATTCATTTTTAGTCTGAAGCCACTCCCTCCCCCTGGATAAAGCACTGCAGCCTGTAGGGAATGAGGGGGAAAAATAAATGAGAGAATGATATAGGGGTGCTCAGAAGCTGATGTGTAGCTCTCCAGTGGCAATGTTATTTTACTGTCATTGGCTGGAGAAAGGTCAAAGCTAAGGCACATTGAAATGGGGGAATAAATAGGCAAGCATACTGCAGTGCATAGGGAGAATGGGCCTGCCAATGAAGTCCCAATCTATTCCCCTCACGCTCCCTGTTCACTCCCATTACAGACCTCATCAGCATCAAATCCCCACTAGCAGCAGCAGCACGCCCTCCCCCACATACAGTATGCTCCCTATTTCTCATGGATGCAAACACACACACACACACACACACACACACACACACACACACACACACACACACACACACACACACACACAC
>JAVDPK010002988.1:291770-309372 GCA_034780415.1 Cichlasoma orientale
AAAGAAAGAAAGAAAGAAAGAAAGAAAGAAAGAAAGAAAGAAAGAAAGAAAGAAAGAAAGAAAGAAAGAAAGAACTCGTAGTCCCTTTCGTGCTGTGAAAATGAACAGTATTCCATGAGTTCTGTGAGAACACTGTGAGCCTTCATGATCATGCAGCAACACAACAAGACGCAGAGCAGAGCAGGTGAGAGATAACCAACTTGTCACGTTTTGCTGCGAGAGATGGCGTTTCTTCTTCGTGACAGTTCTCCCCGCGGTGACATTCAGGCCCCCACAGTCGTCATTCAATGATCTCATTTGTGACACTCACACAAAAACACAAACACACACACTCACCTGCCCAGCCATGACCTCAATGTACTTCCTGAATAGAGAATTCTTAGAATTATGCTTAGTTTTAGCAGAAGCTCAGTATGCTCGAGGAGCCCACACATTTTTGCAAACAAATACATGTATCCATGCAAAGGTTACAGCGCAAGAGTGAGCTCGGCTGATCATTGTACGTGCAACCCCTGCTACCTGCACTGTGAAACTGGGCAGATAATGCAGGAGTAGGAGGCAGAGACCACAGATACAGAGTGGAATGAGCAGTAGTGTGAGAGTCAGATAGGAAGTGAAGGAGCTAAAAACAGAGCTCACATGCGAGGCAAGCGTGTCAGAAGAACTACTGAAACCTACCACAGGGACTCACTAACTGGGTCACCAGGGCCTTTGGGTCTGGGTGAGCTCTGCACTTTTCAAAGATAGGCCAACTTCTCTACATTAAAGAAGAACAGAGGGGTTTTTAATCTATCATGTCCACCTTAATCTCCACCGAGGGAATGCTCATTATGCCCTCTATACCTCCACGATCATTTTTTAGCATTTCCAGTTCCCTAGGTAAACACTTATTTTTTCCTTAGGTCAATCGTGGTGCATTTGCGCCGCTGAAATGAGGTCGACATCTCCCCATTGATTCCTTTTAAAAGAACGCATCTTTGTAACATTCACTGCGCGTGAGGTGTGCTTAACTTGAAGAAACCTGCATTGTAAAAATGTGTACTAATCCAGCAGTTGCTTACATGCATGTGGAACACAATGACGCATTTGTTTTCAGCAGATTTTGTTTCGGTTTAAACAAGAAGAAACTCTTCCACTGAAAAATGTGGCAATGACTGATAAATCAGATCCCAGCATGCAGCAAAAAGCTGATAACAGACGATTATTGACTTAATTAAATGAACCCTGGGAAGCCTTGGTGCATTCCCTTAAATCTCCAATTTTCATTCTGTGGAAATTAAACAGATAATATTCTGATACATACATATCAGAGCTTCATAGTATAAATTGATATATGATATATGTTTGGTTTTGTCTGATCAAATTCTGGTGTTACTTTCATAAGGAAAAATCACAACATCTGCAGCCTTCTGGGATTCATGCATTCCTTTACATGGCAGAGAGCACTTGTGAAAAACGGGGTGTTTTCACAAATTTGAACTTGCTCCACCTAACAGAGGTTGCTAAACCTATAACATTCCAACCTAATAACACCACATAAAAGAAGTCTTCAGTGTGGCTTTGTAGAAACAAATGGCCAAAAAGTTGAGTTTAAACTCAGCAAAGCGTAATTAGCATAACTTATCTTTGCTAGGATGTTGCATCAACTTTGACACTTGCGGCAAATTATCGGAATTAGCATATTTTTGGCCCATAATTGTTTCATAATAAGAGGAGCATTCAGCAATGATTTCAGCGCCTCAAGCTTCAACCAGCAGTGCACTCGGATCAAACTGGAAATTTAGAAATTGTATCACGATATGAATTATTTATCACTGCTCAGAACGTATAAATTCTATCAATTATGTCTTGTTTCACAAGAAATAATTTACTGTCACAAGTGTTGCATCTTCCGTGCAAACTGCGGGCCGCTGAAGCTATCACAAGGAGGTGCTTGGTGCACCACACTCTTTGCAGCTGATTTCCAGTAACAGCCAGCAAAACCCAGCAACCGCTCACCAGCCGGCTGGGGATACACATTGTTTCCCTGCTGACTGGAGGTTGCAAGTGGGTCGCCATCTGGTCTCTAGGCCCGCGTGACCTGATCATTTTAGTTCTAGCTTTTATTTCAATGTGCACACTTCTGCTGTGCTTCAGCTCTTTTGCTCATTGTTGTCACACACAGAAGCGTTTAGAAGTTCTCAGCTCAAAGACACTAATCAAACCAACGCCCAGAGCCCACACAGAGCAGAAGGGGCAGGCAGCCCACATGTGCACACTTATTCACAGCAGAAGCTCACATAAACACTCTTTTGGCATTGAAGGCACACCTACAATCTATCGTGGCTCTAAGCACTTACCTGCAGTTGTTAATTGCACTTCCTGTGTTCTTTTTTTCACAAACCTTCAAACACCCACAGTCTCTTTGCTGCCCACCTTGTTGATAATACCTTTTCTCTTCTTTAAGACACCCCGTGCGGCTGTTTTTCCAAAGACTGTCTGAGTCAACCGATTGCCTTGGCATTTGTCTCGGCTTTATTATTTGAACACAGCGTCCCCAATCACGAGTCTGTTTACGTTCACATGGTACAGTACGCGGTCAGTTTCATATGGGCAGTCAGGCAAGGACGTGAATGAGATCAGCATTTCTGTATGATTAATACAGGATGACTCATTCACCCTCGCTTTCCATCTTAAGACACATACGTGCACAGACACAGGCGTGCGCGCACAGTTACACACCGCTGTTCGTGCATAGAACATGCACATCATTAAATACATAAAAGGAATATATGTATGCATTCATCCTGCACACCCACGAACATTTCGCTACTCATAGATTTCTTGCCAGATGTCAAATGCTTTTTGTACATTTAATATGTAGGCTGTGGCGGTTGATGCTCTCACTGGTCTTGACTACTCTTAGACTCTGCAGCTGACACTCAGTCCATTCAGAGGCTAGCACCAGGCGCTGAAGCTTCGTCACAGGAGTGTCTCCTTTCACAGAGCCAACCCGTATTTTACGGTTTTCTGTCATTCCGGGTGGTTCGGAGCCAGTACAGTAATTCCATATGTGTCAGCAAAGAAGGAATTCAGTGTGGGTGATTGTAAAACATAATTGCTTAAACAAAAAACCTCAACTTTTCCTGAATAGTGTGTTGCTGGATGATCTGACATCTGTCATGCCCCTCCTTCTCCCCATCATGCCACTTAGACTCAGGATGAAGAGCCATCTATTTGGGCCATTTTGAATTCTGTGCAGTGGCCAAATGCAGCACAAGATGCACCAAGAAGTTGTATTAATATTTATGATTTGGCACATTTTAGTAGAAGCATGCAAGCAGTGTTTACGGTACTGCAGGTCAATTAAAGCAGTTCAAGTATACCTCCCTGTTTTGTGCATGTTCAAGCCTTCTTTTTTTTTTCTTCCTGCTTTCAGTCCCCTGCACTTCGTCACTCACAGCTCCTCTGGTTACGACCTGGCCCCTCTCGGGTGCCTCTGGGGCCCGCTGGCTAAATGAGTTTCAGCAACCCCGGGAACTGGAGTAGCAGGCCCCTAAGCTCTCTTTGGATTATAGAACTCTAACCCGTCTCTCTGCCAAGGCCTCCCAAGGCCTTTGAAGTTTCTTATGGTTTTTCCTTCGTCACGCTACCCCATGAATGAATGCTCTACCCTCACCTCTGCCCTTTACCAACCCTTCCTCATGCTCTCGCTCTGTTTTTCTGCTATCTCACCACTCCTCATCCTCCCCCTTTCCATCTCAACCTCCACAGTGAGGTACCCCCTGCTTCGCCCACCCATTCCTCTAGCTTCTGTCCCTTTCTTGCTTACTCTGCTACTTATTCTCCTTTCTTTGTCTCTTCAACTCTAAAGGCAATTCTGCTGTCTTCACCAAGTTCTCTCTTAGTCTATTTTTTCTCCTGTGGTCCTTGTCCTCCATCACTCTTCTTTTCTCCAACAAGTCCATAAAATCTATTTCCTCTCCCACTCTTTTTCTTCTTTCTTTTTATTTCCTTCTCATCTTATACGTTTACACCAAAATTTCCACTTAAACCACTCTCTTGCTCTCTATTCAGTTTACCTCCCCCTTCCTTCCTTTCCTTACCCCTCCCTCACACATTCCTTTGCGCTGACTGGCTGTGTTTACATTGACATCCCCTATTCTGTGTGTGTGGACCACAGTACCGCAAACCCAATGGCACAGAAGCACACAGGGATGCACAAACCCAAGTTCATTAACCCTCTTGTCTCACTTTCCAGACAAAATAAGTGAAAGTAAGAGTAAATAACATAGTGGGAAAAAAATAGAAAGTAATGCCTTGTTTTCTATCTGAATATTCTATTATCGCATGACTCTTTTCACACTAATTACACTTGAAGCTTGAAGTTCAAATTGAACTCAAACACATTATAGTGCATTATGCCAGCAGAGGTTACAGAGTAAAGTCAACAGCTGCCAAACTCTAATAGTGCCTTTAATCATATACCACCTGATCTTGCAGCGTGAAAGCACAGCCTAGATTCATTGATAAATAAATGCAGCCAAGTGGTTCTTTTTATAGCTCCAGCAGCCAGAGGACAATATGCAACCATGTGAGCTATGTTTATTTTATTAAAAGGGGTGAGAGGGAGAACAAGGTTGCATGGGTGGGGTAGAGCACAACAAAGAACTGTGACGGGGCTGGTGAGGGAACGAGATGTAAAAAGACCAGCACAGAGCATTAACAACAGTTTATCTATCATAAGGTCATCTTTTTCCGCCCCATACACGTCACCAAAGGACAGTCAGTTCATTCAAATGTCACTGCCTGCTTCTTGGGTTGTGCAATGTTACGTTCGCTCGACCATTTCTGTGTGTTGCGTTAAGACAGAAGAGTAGCACAGAGGGTTCTTGTTTATTTGCCAAGCCCTACTCAGTCCATTCCAGGTACTGTGTTGTGCAAGATGCTCCCAACCAATCCACCACCTCCTCTCCTAAACCCATCCATATTAGGATATTAATTCTCCTTCATGACATACTGCACAGTATGTGTGTCACTATTTCCTGTCTTGTGGTATTCTTGTATTCACCTGTCAGTCTGGCTTAATGCATCTTTTTATCCTCTGATATAATGGTCTTTTGTGGAAAAGCCTAAGATTTATAAAGGGGTTGACATTGTAACAGTTGGCTTTATCACTAATCTGCTATTATTTATAATGCTAATATAGTCAACATTCACGATTTAGCGTAGCTTGACTAAGCCCAGCGTTTACGGGTGAAACACAGGCGTGACCAATCCAGAGCTCCTCCTCAGTCTACACTCTTTCTTCTTGTTTGGTTCCTTTCCTCACTGATTGATACTGTGTTATATCAGTGTGTGTGTGTGTGCGCGCGTGTGTGTGTGTGTGTGTGTGCCAGGTCACTGTTAATTACCATAAAGATTACAAGGTGTTGCCAGTGGATAAAAACATTGGCAGAGTGAATCATTTTAACCTTACTGGCAAACACGCCTTCACTTCCAGTAAAGGTCCTTAACTGCACACCCGCCTCTTCCCTGAGCTTCCCTGAAAACTGACAACGATGCCAATGACTCTGGAACTGCCCAACAAGGAGTTAACACCTCAGATGCAGAGATATTGCAAAGGGCGGAGTGGGAGGAGAAGGAAAAGGATGGCGTGAAGGAGAAAAGGAGTGGCTGGCAGCAGGCTTAAAGGTGGTGAGCTCAGGGCTGTGGAATCAGGAACTGCTATTTGCTCTTTAGTCTGCTACGCCCCTGCACTACTGTCACCGCAACACCCACACCTCCACCCATGCTCTTTACCCGTACAACCTCTGCTCCACTCCGGTCCAGCTGGAATGTTGACTTTCAACCCCCACCCACCCCCTCTATATTTCTCACCCCTACTTCTATTGCACAACAGAGAGAAAGAGGAAGCAGCGTCTCTGTTATAAGCTGCCTGCCATAAGCTTTGTTTGACCAGCAGTCTATCTGTGAATGCTAAATCAGAGAAAGTTACCTTCTGTGCCGTCGTTTACTTGAGTAGAAGTGCCACTGTCTGACTAAAAATATCTCTCTGAGCAGCAGAAGGAAAGTCTGATTCCATATGAGGCTCTATTAAAACCCACAGATTCAGCAGTGCAGACCTCAGTCTAATTCCAATGAGGATCATTCCTGCCTCTAGTGCTGAAGTTTGTACTGATTGAAACAAGGAAAAATATTCACATAGTCTCAATTGGGGCAGATTCCAGTAAAAGCAATTTGTGTAAATCTGTGTCCAGGGAAAATGGCTTCAGAGTGGGCGTGCTGATCTAAAAAATATTACTTTTCAGCTTTGAATGAACGTTATGGTTCTTTCTTTGGCACACAGCCAGTCTGTTGTAATATTTCTGAGTCATACTAGAGGTATCCTCTATGAGGTTCAGAAAAGAATGACAACTCCTTTTTCATTTAGCTGTTCTTCTTAACACATCAGCCTTTTAAATAAGGCAGGTCAAGTTAACCTTCCCTCAGAGTTCAGACACTTCAGGCATGGCTGGCATGAAGTACTCATCAACGTATTTTTCACTATCTATCTTTGGTGGTAATGGACCATAGATGCTGTCTGTCTCCTCTTCAATGTTATGAGTCACCCAAGCCTACTGTATGAATAAAAGCCTTGTGCTTTGTTTTTTTTTTTAGAAACAAAATTTGCGCATCACCACCTTATCATGGTGAAGGGGGTCTGTGTGTCCCACTGGTCCCAAGGACTTTGTCCCCTGGTAGGGTCTCCCAGGGCAAATTGGTCCTATGACCTAGTGGCTGGGCCTTAGCCCGTGGGGTCTGACCAGGTGCAGCTGAAGAGGAAACATGGGCCTGCCTCCCTATAGGCCCACCATCTGCAGCAGGCGTCATAAGGGTTGGGTGTAAAGCGTGTTGGGTGGCAGCCAAGGGTGGATGTCCTGGCAGACCAATCCCTGGCTATCGAGGCTCACTATTGAGACATAGACCACCACCTCTCTGATGGTCCGTGGGCAAGGTGCCTGAGCTAGTTCATGAGGTTGAGAGATACCAGCTAGATATAGTCAGGCTCACCTCAATGCACAACCTGGGCTCTGGAACCAGTCTTCTGGAGTTGCCCTCGGTGAGAGGCGGCCGGCTGGAATAGGCATCCTTGTGTCCCTTTGGCTTGCTGCCTGTACATTGGAGTTTTCACCGGTCATAGGTCAATAATCAAATTTGTAATCTGTGGCTGGGTACCGGGGGTGGATGAAATTTGCCGTGAGTTCCTGAAGGCTCTGGATGTTGTAGGACCGTCTTGGTTGGCACGCCTCTACAACGTTGTGTGGAGATCTGGGGCAGTGCCTCTGGATTGGTCAGACTGGGGTAGTGGTTTCCATTGTTGCAGAATGCTGGACCAGCTCTTTATCCTCCCAAGGATATTAGAGTGTGCATGGGAGTTTGTCCATCCAGTCTACATATGTTTTGTGGACCTGGAGAAGGCATTTGATTGCGTCCCTCATGGTATTCTTTGGGGGGTGCTGCAGGAGTTGTTAAGGGCCATTCAGTCCCTGGACAACTTCAGCAAGAGCTTAATCCGCATTGCCAGCAATACGCGAACTCACTTCCGGTGGGTGCTGTTCATAATTTTCATAGACAGAATTTTTAGAAGTAACCAAGTGGCCGAAGACTTCTGCCTTGGTGGCATCAGAATCTCATCTCTGTTTTTTGTGGATGATGTGATCCCTTTGGCTTCATCAGGTGGTGGCCTTCAGCTCCTACTGGTGCAGTTCACAGCCGAGTGCAAAGGTCACGGTCTTCAGCCAGAAAAGGGTGGCGTGCCCACTCTGGATCAGGGCCGAGTTGCTGCCCTAAGTGTCTTGGGGTCTTGTTCATGAGTGAGCAGAGAGGACAGCGGGAGACTGACAGAGGGATTGGGGCTGTGGCTGCAGTGATGTGGATGCTGAGCTTAAAAGCCGAGCTGTTTATTTATTGGTCAGTCTACATCCCTACCATCACCTATGGTTACAAGCTACAGGTAGTGACTGAGAGAACAAGATTTTGGATACAAGCAACGGAAATGAGCTTCCTCCAAAGGATGGCTGACCTCTCTCTGGGTTTCTCTGCTTAGGCTGCTGCCCCAGCAACCCGGCCCCAAACAAGTGGAAGAAAATGGTTGGATGGATGGAGAAACAAAAATTACTACCAAAAGAAAGAAAGATTGTGGAAGCTGAAACATCTGTCATCCGTTTGGAATGGGCAGGAAAGGATGGCTTTCTTCTTACCTGTGTACTATCAGCCCAGGAGGGGCAACAAGGACATTTGTCATGAAGCCGGGGAGTAAATAGTGAGAACACAAGTCACCATCTGTCTGGGCCCATTGATTTTCACATGAAAAGCAAATACCATCCATTCTGTTTGCGCTGCCTCACAGCTCTGTCTGCCGTTTGGGCAGGCACAGAGTTTAAGTTTACCTTTCGACATCATGTTCCTTTGATAATCCTTATATATGACTGAATCTCAAGCCTGATGTCTTCTTTTTGTGGGGTGTCACTGGCTTAGAAGCGGAGCAAACACGAAGTGCTCTGATCCCTAGTGAGTCACTGTAGGATACAGAAAGCCGGCGTCACCAGCAAAGTGGAAGGTTGGCGAGAGGTAAGCAGATAGCATGCCTGCTCTTTAAACAACAAACAATACAGAGAGGTAGCGATGTGTACATGGGCGAATGGAATGAGGGCAATGACAAAAAAGGTCAAAGATCCAGCCTCTTACGTTCTGATCTTTGAAACTGCAACATTTTCCTTCTCAATCCTCCAGCCTACACCTCAAAGTGAGGTAGATGTGAGTGGACACAATATGTCACAAAGGTGTGTTTGAAGGCAGGCACAAGAAGAAAAGACAGGAAGAGCAAGATGCAGAGACTGATCCTGAGGGAGAGAGAAAGCTTTAATGTCTTGTGTCACCACCACCTGCCTCCTCTTATGAAATCTCTTCATGTTCCACCCACTGAGTTTCCAATCCTCCATTCTGCCCTTGAACAGACACTAATTCAACTACCGAATCTAATCCCTAATGCAAAGACCTGATAATTTCCTTTCACTGTCACCATGTAAATGTTTATCATTAAATGGGTGGTATTCATAGAATTATCACTGAGGGTGTAATGACTTTTTATGAGGTCTGACTAAGGTTTGTGGGTAGATAACCTAACAAAAAGTGCCTAGGTGCTCTCTCTGTGTATTATCCTCCCTATTTGGCTTTGATCGTTTTGACATTTTGCTGCAGACACTTTAGATATACAGCTGATGCAACCAAAATGTCATCCCTCTTTTTGTACAACCACTGGAGAGAGGGCCTTTTCATTTAGGGGGGGGGGAGAATTTGAAACAGCTCTAACCTTTCATCAACAATGCTGCCACTTTACGCGGTGGAATTCCTAATTCAATGAGAGGCGTACCAAGGCACCTGCTTTCATCAGTGCTTAGGTCCTCTGAGAAAGTCTGCAGAAAGAGAGAACAGGGATGGAGAGAGGCATTATCAACTTGTTGACAACAGTGGGGTGTCAAAAACAAAATGAAACAAGCACCTGAGGGCATGTGGCACAAACAGGCTTTTACTGTTGGGACAAAAGCAAAACATATACGCACAGTTACACACACATAGATGCACAGATACAGGCATGCATGTGCAATACATTATTGGGACCAAACTTTATGTGTAAGTGTGCACCTTTACCATCTATGCTTGCAGATTCTGTGTGTGCAAAACCATATGTGCCTGCCACTGTAATCTACTGCACGTGAAACCAACCTGACTGGGTAAAGACAAAGTGAACACCCCACCCCCACCCACCCCCGTCCACTGCAACATGGACCTGTACAATGTGTCATCACTGGCTTTGTAGTTACAGTCCTCACCCTGTTCTCTAATTGCCAGGTGAAAAGGCTTTGAGTATTATCATGGGGGCCATTTCTTAATACTGCATTTCAAAAAAAAATTTTGCTCAATCTTTTGTTATCATTTTACTTCTTTTCTTCTCCTTGTCCCTCTGCTTCCTTTATATCCCCCATTTCTGCCTCTTACACCCCCACCCTCCTCTCTTCCTCTCTCCACATTCCTTGGTGAGTGGGTGGAAAGTTCAATGGGGATGTGGGATCCCAGAAGGGCAGGGGGTTTGCCTCTTACTAGCGCACAGCACGAGTGCAAATCAGGGGCTTCTTATCCACCAGTTCACTTTTCCACCCTGCATCACCGCAATTCAACAGCAGCCGCCTGCGTCTGCACGGCATCAGCAGTGGAGGTTAATGCATATTGGTGTGGAGCTCACTGTCGGGGTCCAAAAATATGCCCCACATTCATATTAAAGAGACTGAGGTTATCATATCTTAGGATGACAAAGGCACAAAGTTCAGAAACTGGACGTACGTGTAGCACACAATCACCTAAGCGTCTGCTCTTCTACACTCTTATAGCCATAACAGTGAAACTGCTGTGGTTCACCTTCACCTCTCTTTGCTGCTGTTCTCCACTTCAAAACAGAAACTGACAACAGTTAATGAGAGAAGGACCTCTACTGGATATGTTTTAACACTACAGCTGTTATCTCTGAGATCGAAGTAGTGTCATCTTTGCTGACTGCACTTTGAGAGTCAAAAAAGAAGAGAGCAGGATTTTGTTAGATGTTTCCTATAGAAGATAAAATTGCTCAAAGTGATCATATTAAGCTGACAGACTGCTCATTGTGTTTAAGGGGGGAAAAAAATCTGTTATCTGTTGTTGCTCTTGTTACTGTAACGCTTGATTGCATCACTTGTAACATACTTGGCAAGTGCAAAATGAAAGGGCAGGGCAGTGCGGGTAAGTCATCTCCCGTAAATTGCATAACCTTCCTATAGCGACAAACCCATCACTATGTTCTTGTTGCATTCCTCTCCCATTTGTCACAGTGTTTACCTTTTATTCTGTCTTATCACTGTTGCTCTGCAAGCAAACAAACTGGTTTTAGAAGCAGCTCTGGTCCGTGGGCTGCGAACGTAGGAGAGACACAGGAAGTGGTGGGCGACCAGCAAACTGTATTTCCCCTTCCTGTCTATGTCCTCCCTCCCTGCTTGCTTGCCTGCCCTTTGGCTATTAATGTAACTCTAAGCTACCCACCACACACCCACATGGCCATTGGGAGATGTTGTGCTCTAGAAATCACAATCGTACATGGACACACACACATGCATGCACAAAAACAAACACGCATACAGTCCCAGCAGCAGATGCCAAGTGATATCAGAGTAAATAATTAGAAGCTAAACAAGCAGGCAATATATCAGGTTGCAAAGTGTAGAGAACAGAATGTGCCCTCGTGGCTGGCTCTCGTATCAGTCTATTAGTTCACGTCTCTTCTTCTTACCTTGCTGGTGCATACACAACAGACAGCAGGGTGCAATTAAAAAGGTGTCCATCACTCAATCACTATGCCTGTCACAGTCAAGAAGGAGGTAACGTACAGTTTGCATGCACAGTAGGAAAATACCAGCTGCGTGATAACAAGGCCCTCTGTTCTTTAAGTAGCTACACCTGCCCCTGCACACAAACACACTCACATTTACAGCAGTCAAAATTTTACAGCAACACGCATTACAATGGTACCATTACCATTCAATACCGCAGTGAAGAAAATGATTGGTCATTTCTGTTTGCTATTTTTTTCCCTCCCTCCTTCAAGTAGGCCTGTTATTTTTGAAAGTGGGCTCAAAAGTGGGCTGAAAAATTCGGCACTTCAGTGGCGCACTTTCAGTCTCTACATCTCTTTCTCTCATTGTTCAATTTACCACTTGTGCACGTGGCACAGCCTACACACACAAGCACGCACACACTACACATGTGCCCGTGATCCGTGTTCCCATCACAGTCCTTATCTCCTCCCCCTGGTCATCCAGCTCATATGTGAGAACACAGAGAACACACACTGGCATGAATCACAGTGAATCATGGAGCCCAAATAGCATCCAAAGAGAAGTGTTGCATTTATCCAGGACATGTGCTATTTATAATGGCCTGGGCGTACACATTCTCATTATAGGCCACCGAGGATGCTGACAATGGACGGGCAGATGAGGGGGTTAGTGAGGTAGTGACTCCTTTTAAATGTCACCTGCAATGTATCTTCTTATCTACATGCTCTCCTATCTGAATGCAATATTTAGAGCAGGACGAGGTGGAGACTAGTTTTTATGGGACACACTGATGAGGGGGCACATGCAGCACACAAAATATTGACGTTAGTTTTATTTACTCGGTCCTGTAGTAGGGGGCTTTAATGTTTCACCTGCTTGATATCAAACTGGATAATTCACATCAGTTTTAAACACTTTCTATAGATTGTCCAGCGTTATTTATTGTGATTAAATTGGAACAAAAAAAATTTTGCAAAACTTCCTACACCATAAACATGACAACAAAGTCGAACTCCCATGCAGACCTCTGCCTAATAAGCTTGTTTAAGTCTAATTAGTGTAACAAGTAGCTGGAAAATAAACAAACATAATTATCATATCAAATACATTAGCTGTTGGGGGGATGATAGACTAATTTGACAAACACTTTGTTCTTCTGTTTTCTTTTGGCTTATTTTCTCTCCCAACATGCCAATCACGCTCAATGCATCACATCAGGACCGAGTTGGGAAGTACAGGCTCATCAATCCTTGGCAAGCTACCACTGAAATTACACTGTGTCTGATCTTGAAAGCAACAATGAACTGAACCCAACCCCCCAAAATAGCCAAAGAAAAAAGAAAACGCCTTTCAGGTGAAAGAGCTTAGAGAAGCAATCAGCGCCTCAACAATTACATCCAGTGAATTGATTAGATATTGATTGAGGGGAGCCAGACACCTGACCAGAATCTGCAAATCCAACACACCCACATTACCAATCAACAGAGGCTGATAACAACACAACAACAAAATAATGATGGTAGGGTTTTTTTTTTTAAACAAAAAAAAAACAAAACATCACAGCTATTCTGTTTTTCTTCTGTTCCAGTGGAAAAGGGAGAAAAGAAGAAAGGAGGGGCCATTTCATTATCAGCCAACATGTAGGCTCATGCTGCATGGCTTTACCCAACTAAGCGTTGTCATGGTAGCAACTTGTCACCTCATCTGTGTCTCACCTTGAATGAAAGGAGGCCTGCGGGACATGTGCCCTCCGCTGGGAGAATGTAAGGGGGCGTAGTGGAAGTGCGTCAGTTCCAGGAGCAGCTGGGGACACACCCACGGCAACCTGTGTTACCGTTTGTGTGCATGTGCGTGTAAATGTGTATCTCTGTGATTTCGTAGGAGACAGCAAGGGAAGCTGGCTTTCTCAGGACCACGTTATCACCACAGGGACAAAATCAACATCAGTAACAACAGCAGCAGTCGCAGTCAACCAGCTGCTTCGCCATCTGAAAACTGCACTTCACTCATTGGCTCGCCAAGGAGAGCTGCTCCTGTTCCTGCTCTCAATAAGAAGGACATGGAGCGTTTGATTAATTATACTCATGCGCTTAGGACGTGAGTTTTACTTTTCACGTGTATAAATTAGTAGCTGGTATCAGTATATGCAACAACAGCATCAGTATGTGTACATTTTAAGATTATTGCTGCAAAACTCATTAACTATCTCTTCGACTATCACTCAAAAAAAAAGAGCCTATTAGCTGTCTGTGACATGTCCCTTCAGCATGTCTGTCTCACTGAACTCGACCTCTTCATCATGTTTGTGTGCTGTTGATGCCTTTTGGGTTATTTTTACCGCGGTTAAACAACAACATTAATTGCTCAATAACTGAAATTATAGTGTTTTTATGTTATTTGGCATTCTTAACCTTATAGTTTATGGATG
Organism: Cichlasoma orientale; assembly: GCA_034780415.1. Taxonomy (NCBI): domain Eukaryota; kingdom Metazoa; phylum Chordata; class Actinopteri; order Cichliformes; family Cichlidae; genus Cichlasoma; species Cichlasoma orientale. The sequence goes on from JAVDPK010002988.1 coordinate 305,583, forward strand.
CAGCCTGCTATCCAAACTCTATAGTGGCTCTGGCTCTAAACAACTAAGTAACTAAAGTCAAGACTTTGGAAAAAGCTGCACATATTCTTATTATTACTGTTAACATTCTTTGCATGTTTTTCTTTCTTTTACTCCACATGGACCAGCACCAGCGGTCATATGGTCCAATGGGAACCTCAAATATGACTGCGCTAGTCAAGTAGAATTTCACTCCATATAAAACAAGGATATGTGCACAGAGTTAATTTACAGAGAACAAAACCACGCGCCGTCTTCATGATCTGACTTGCAGTGCTTTGCACTTTCGATGATCTGTAGTATTTCCCAGTGTTTGTCTGTATTCTCACTCCGCCTGTCTGCTCAAGAGCCAGAAGTCCCTTATTCTGCATTGCCTCTTGAAGTTATCCATGTCTCTTGAGTGTTCTAGAATGAGACTGCTGTGTGTGTATATGTGTGAGCGTGTGTGTGTGTGCGCGCACGCACTCTCCTTGTGTGCGTGCGTCTCCAAGTTTGAGTGTGCTGAGGGGGTGATGAGGGGAGAGGAGGAAAGGCACGCAGGTTTCCATGACAACAACTTTTTATTTGTGCTTCCTCAATGGCGTTGGTGGAGACAGACAGACGGATAGATAGATAGATAGATAGATAGATAGATAGATAGATAGATAGATAGATAGATGTGACAGAGGGTCTGGTAAAGTAGGAAGACACAGGCTAGTGGGCTGGGGTGCACGGGCAGGCGGGGGTGGAAGAAGGCAGCAGAGTTGTATTCCGTCTTGTTTGCTTTGTCTAGAACAGAATGTCTCTTTGTGTACACCCCTCCCTCGGTGCAAGACAAGTAACCAACAACTTGCTTGCAGTCATCCAGAAATACCATTTGAATATAGTGAGATATGTGTCTACACTATGTGATAGAAAGAAAGTGTGCATCTCAAGAGAAGGCAGGAACAATAAGAAACCCATGTGCATGTGCCTAGACAATAACTGTAGGTGGGTGTTTGCCTTAAGGTGCCACTTTCCCCAAAATAAGTTTCAAACTCAAGACACTATCTGAGTAAGACAAAAGATTACGATCTGGCACGAGGGGCACGAGGACCTGCTATTGAAACTTCTCACAGCTTTTGTTTACTTTGATGTTGAAGCCCAATGAATCTGACGCCCACCTAAAGCGCCGGAATTGGGTGGCCTAAAAAGCAGAGTCACTGTGCTTCTGCAACATCAGCAAATCAACAACTGATATGCATAGAATTTTGCACACATTAATCTAATTATTTGGCATGCATAATTGATGAAATAAGGGCATATTTTTTTGCGTTATAGAACAATGCATGCTTAAGAAATATGCAATTTTGGCAAGGCCTCTTTTATTAAAGAAATCATTTTCTTTTTTCTTTTTTTTAAACAAACAGTGGAGATAAACTGTACAACGTACTGCAGCATACTTGATAGCTCACAAGCTCGTATTGTCTGTTAAATACTACTAAAACACTGTTTACATTTATTTATGCTGAGCCACGTGAATCTTACACCCACTTTGGAAAGTAAAGTCAGCCTGCCTAAAGACCACTGGTATAGTCGCTGCTCATCTGCACAATACACAGATTAACCAAAGAGATCCATTTAAATCGATACAGAAAATCGCCAAACACACACACAAAAATGCACTGTGTATATACAATGGCATTCATTCTTAAGATACATTGTTGCTCACAGCACTGTTTTACTCTCTCAGCAACAATTTGGGCATACGCATGCACACATACGTGTACACACACACTGATAGACTGTCTATCTGTGTGGGGAATGACTCACCTCCTCCACCTGGAGTAGAGCCAAGCCTTTCTCGCCTCCTCCCCCTTCATCTGTGTGAGCCCTTCACTTCACTCACTCCAGTTCCACTATGGAAGCATTTCAATCATTCAAATTAGCTGTAATCACAGCCAAAGGCATAGAGTGGGAATGGCGGCACGTCACTCTGCATACTTGAGAACACTTAATACATTGATTTTATATTGAGCATGCTGTGTTTCAAAAGGGGGAGCTGGGGAGGAAATAAATAAGCTATCCAGGCCAAGCCTTTTTTTTTCGCCATGCGTGCTTCCAAGACAAAGGATGGAAGCAGGGATGAGAGGCCGGCTTTATAATGAGCAGTGCTAAGACTCCTTTCAGTCTTCGGCATTGACATGTGAGAAGCAGCGCATCAGCAGCACCAGCTGCAGTCTTCACATAATGACACAAATTATTGGCTCGTTAATGGGTATCTTAGCCTTGAGTGTTCAGCCTGCAACACCATTCTAGAAGAGAGGGAAACACAGGATCAATCTCTGCCTCCTTGGATGTGCTGTAAAACATGGGATGCATCTAAAGGACATCTTATCCACATCTCTGTCTTTCCCTCTCTCTCTCTCCCCCCCCTCTTTCTAATGCATACTGGCCCCTGGAGACTCATATTAGGAGACTCCTACACTCGCCCCTCCCACACCCTCTTCCGCCTCCGCACACCACCCTCAGAACCACTATCTGTCCACCTCCACAGTCGGCTTGTGGACAAACCCAGAATAACAATGTGATCTTGCCTCTTAAAGACACACAAGCAGCTTTTTGCATCATTATATTCAGTTCATTATCCATCAGTTCAAGACCGTGCTACTACATTTATGATCCCCCCATAATGCCGATATTGGGAAAAATGAATAAAATGCAACCACTTATGATAGAATTGTTAGCTGTGGAATATTTAAAGTTGCATTTAAATGTGCATTGTAATGTGATATAAAATTTAAAAAAAAAAAAAAAAGCATAGCTATATTATCATCTAATACAAACAAAGCAGGCATCACAGTTACATTTGACCAGTGAGGCACTGAAACACCAAAGCCTCTGCAAAGCTGCAGCTCCGGAATAGCAATCAACATCAAAGAGAGAGTCAAGTGCAAGACACAGCACTTATAGGCTGCAGTCAATGAAGCTCTCAGAGAAGGTACTGGTCCTCACTGGCCTTTAATAGGTTTACTTAGAGTGCCCTCTTCTGTCATTTCAATGAATTTTATAAATGACATGGCAAAAATAGCAAAAGCGATTATAATTTTACATATCTGAAGAAACACACATGGGCGTGCACGCACACACAAACACACACACACATCAACCTTATTGCTCATTTGCTAATCCTAATTAACTTACTGTTTATTACTGTAAGTTTTATTGATTGATGTGAAAAATTCCATAGCATAAAATCAATAAAAGCACATGTAGCAACAATGAATATATAATTGTTTTTAATTAGCATAAACACATCTTCTGTATAGATTTTCTTATATATCTCAGCAGGCCCACTTTGCAGCTTCTCACCTGACTGCACTTGTCAGTGAAGCTCGACAGGCCTGAGTCTACCACAATGGAAAACTGTGGTGTTAAACAGGAAGCCATGAGGTGCGCTTGTGTAGGAGGTGCTGAGGTAGAAACAGGGTAGTTCAGAAGTTAGAGTGCTTACTGCAGCACAAACTCCTTCTATTTTTAACCTGACTGTGGTCTTAACTTTCTAATCTTAATTGCATGCACCAAGCACGATTTGTTTAGAGTCACTCCACAATTACAGTTTCAAAATAGCTTCGCTGCAAGCATACGTTTGCATAGTGGCCTGTAGTTGTGAGTGCAGTTAACAGCAAAACCTTATTATCTTTTCACTTCAGCTTTCAACTTTATATAGTGTGCGCGTGTGTGTGTATGCATGTGTATGTGTGGGTATGGGCGTGTGACTGGCATGTATGTGTATGAGTAGATGACCTGTATG
>JAVDPK010002988.1:334818-345104 GCA_034780415.1 Cichlasoma orientale
TAAGTATCCTAGGAACCACAAGTAAGCCAGCAGTCTGAGAGCGAAGTGCTCTATTGGGGTGATACGGTACTATGAGGCCTTTAATAGAAGATGGGGCCTGATTATTCAAGACCTTGTATGTCAGAAGAAGAATTTTAAATTCAATTTTGGATTTAACAGAGAGCCAATGAAGAGAAGCCAATATGGTAGAAATATGCTCTCTTGTTCTAGTTCCCATCAGTACTCTAGCTGCAGCATTTTGAATCAGCTGAAGGCTTTTCAGGGAGCTTTTAGGACAGCCTGATATTACTGAATTACAATAGTCCAGCCTTGAAGTAATAAATGCATGAATTTGCTTTTCAGCAGTCAGACAGGATGTTTCTAATTTTAGAAATATTACAAAAATGCAAAAAAGCAGTCTTACATATTTGTTTAATACGTACATTGAAGGACATATCCTGGTCAAAAATGACTCCAAGATTTCTCACAGTGTTACTGGAGGCCAAGGAAATGCCATCCAGAGAAAGTATTGGGTTTGATTTGTGGGGCCGGGTACAAGAACTTCAGTTTTATCTGAGTTTAGAAGCAGGAAATAAGAGGTCATGTTATGTATTTAAGACATTCCTGCAGTTTAACTAACTGATGTGTTGCATCTGGTTTCATGGATAGATAAAGCTGGGTATCATCTACATAACAATGAGTGTTTTCTATACTACCTAGGGGAAGCATGTATAGTGTAAATAAAATTGGACATAGCACAGAAACCTGTGGAACTCCATAACTAACCATAGTGTGCAAAGAAGAAGAAGACTCCCCATTTACATGAACAAATTTGAGTCTATTAGATAAATATGATTCAAACCACTGCAATGCAGTACCTTTAATACCTATGACATTATCTAATCTCTGTAATAAAATGTTACGGCCAACCCTGAGAAGATCATTTGTAAACCTTCACTAATGCTGTTTCTGTACTCTGATGAATTCTGAAACCTGACTGAAACTATTCAAATACCAGAAATCACTTTTTGGCACAACACCGGCATATCACCAAAACTCTGAAAGGGCCTAGTGACATAGTCACTAAGTTGGCAACACTGGTGGCCGGTGTTGCCCAAAACTGATTGCAGCTTCTACCATGTGACAGAAATGTTCATTTGACTCAAAATGAATTAAAGATAAAATTAAAAAAAAAATGAATTGATATCATTCATAAGAGATAATGTTTGAGATATGCTTGACAGATTATAGGTCAACAAATCATTTACAACAATATAAATACCAGCAATTATTTTTCTGACAAATACTGGGACTCACATTTTGGCACACGACCGGCTACTCAGATGACAAATTGCTCCACTGCCACTGTGTACAGTGTGGTGGCATGTACATTTTTCAGTGTAGTACACATTCAAATTAAAATTCAAATCAGTTTATTGCACCCTATAAATTCTAATATATAGGTATTCTGTTCATTACAGGGTGTACCCTGCCTGTCGCCCTATGACAGCTGGGATAGGCTCCAGCGACCCTAAAAAGGATAAGTGGAAGAGAATGGATGGAGGGATTTTTATTAGTGCAACAATACAATGCTTTATTAGAAAGGAATGAGTATATTTGATACCACGATTTACAGAATTTTTCAACACCAGGATGTGTTTTTAATACTTCCTATTACATTAAAATACCGAAGAACCAGGTGAAATTAAATATCATGAAAAAAGATCAAAATTTTATTTTTACACTTTTGGGGAGGGGGGGTCTGAAAAAGAGTACTCTTTGTACACTTTGGAAAATGTTGATAATTGTGAATGACCCCTTAAAATGAGCTGTCTAATCATCTACATTTGAATGGTGAAAATATGTCATCTTAAAAGAACACAGTGAAAGAACAACAGTTTATTATTTGATAACAGAAGGTAACAAATTTCCACTTTTGCCTTGTCTTGTCTTTGGGTTTATGTTTTTCCTTGTTCTGTACATGTAAAACTAAAAAATATATTTTTGTTCCAAAACTTTGCTTTTGTGGTTCCGAAGATGAGATTACAAATATGTAATTTTTCCCATATAATGCCAGTTACCAGTGCTTTCTCTTCAAACATCGCCTATAAAAATAGTAAGAATGTTCAATTAAAAGAAAAAGTAATAAATTGAAACAAAAATCCAATTTGATCAAATCTTTCTCTAACTGTTCACACCAAACACAAGACTTTGGAAGAATTTGCAAGAATGCACAATTTTCAACCAAACACTCCGAGAAATTTGGGGCAAAAAATCATTCTAAAATTCGCAAAAGCAAAGTTTGACAAGAATAATAAACATTTTCTATTGTTCTACAATAAAAGAGTTACAAAATAGCAGGTGCTTGTCAAAGACCAACATCGTGTTATATGGTGTAATATGTTACAAACAATCATTCCAGGTTCTCTTCTGATCTACTCTACAAGAAGCACAAAGCAGTAAATTATTCAATGTTGATTTTCACAGCAGGAAATGCATATCTAACATCATCAGCTATCACATCCAATAAACAGCATCGAGTCTACATTTAAATTTATGATTTTAAACTATAAATGAAACTTCAGGTTTGTAGCTTCCAGCAAAGAAGCAAAAAACAAAAACATGCCAGATTTTTAAATCACATTGATATCTTTCTGTCTTTTGACTGACACTCCATATATCTGTTAGGCAGTCTCAGTTCAGTGGAATCAGTCTGAATATTAATATCTCAGGTATCAGATCACTTTTTTTTGTCAAGGTGGGTTCAACTACTCAAACACTGGGATTAGATCAGTTAAGTGTTAAATGCATTAATACTTTCCATGATGTTCCATAGTGTAATCAATCCAGTCTCTGTTGTCGGGTATCTTAGCATAACTATAGATTGTGGAGCCACCTGGTATTGCACTGCTGGCAGACACCACCCCATACGCCTTTCCATCTTCACAGACTAATGGGCCACCAGAGTCTCCCTGGAAGTACATGCAAAATGTGTAGTTATTGCAGTAAGTGAACAGTGTGCTAATTATTAATGTTGACCAAAAGTTTTTTTCTTAAGTTACAAAAACTGCTTACATTACTCGGTCCAGTTTTACCCTCAGAGCAGTACTTATTTAACTCAGTACAAAGCTCATTGTCAGTCAGGGTTACATTGACTTCCAGGAGTATGTCAGACACTCCACCCTTTTCTGTCTTTCCCCAGCCAGGAACTAAACATGATTTTGGCACAGATCCATCATCACGGTCTGCGAGAGCAATAGGTTTCACATTCTCAGTGACCTTTGCCTTGGTACTCAACTTCAAGAGTAAGGAGAGATAAACTAGTGTTAGTATGTTTAGTGCATTTTGATTCAGTTAAGCATTTACTAAAGTAAATAAGGAACAATAACTGATCATGGATAAAAATAAATAAAATAACAAAACCTTAAGAAGCATTATGTCATTTCTATAATTAAATGGATTGTAGGCTTTCTGTGGAAATGCATTTGTCTCAGGCACTGTCACAAGCTGTACTCCATTCTGTTTACGGTAATCATGAAGTCCCAGAAAGACTTTGTAGGACCTGGAATGAAATAAGTGCAAACATTTTTCATGCATTAAAAGTAATAGTTGTTGGTCTTGTAGTCATAAAATAAACTTGTTGTAAAAGCCTATTTAAAAACCACCTTGAAGACTACATCTAAGTCTCGGTGTATAACTTAAGATTGTAGTTGGGAGAACAAAATTTATTGGCTCACATAATTCCTTCTAGATAAACATAAACCGTGTTAAACTCACTTGGCATTGCAGTGGGCTGCAGTCATCACAAAGTCCTCATTTACAAGGAAACCATCACATTGTGTTTTACGACCATCAGACTTGTGCAGCTCCAAACGCACCATGTACGGCCTGCTATGTGGCACAACTTCATGGCCACCAATGATTTCTCCTGTATGAACTGGTGGGAAAAGGTTATGATATTCTATACATCAAAATTTTAACCATGCACTCAAAGAATGTGTCATGAAAATAAACTTACCTTGATCATGAAGAGCCAGAACAAGTATCAGTACTGCCAGGTTACAGTGGGAAAACATGGTGAGAAGTCAAGCTGAGCTACCAAAGAGAATGCTAGGACGCCTCACAGCTTCAGTCTTGAAATGCTTTTTTATAACAGAGAAAGAAGGAGGTGCATGTGTTATTTGCATATGCATATGATGTGGCATTGAACCACATTCACCTCCAAAACCTGACAAACATTAGCTTTAGTAGAATTACTCTTGGTTCAGAAGAACATATTACTCATTCTTTTCTTGGTCTGTTGTATTATTGTGAGACAGGCAGTAGTTTATTGCTATAAATTTCGAAAACAGAGTATAAGAGCTGATTGTGTCAGATCACATGAGATCACGATAGCTTTTATGAACAACATTAATGACGAAGAGATTTTATGATATAAAGTAGGAGCCACGGTACAAAATGATTATGATTAAATTAATGTGAAAAAAGTACATTACCCTACAGTAAATCTGCAGTTTACACAACCCATGGTTGATGCATGCAAAAAAACGATCAATGAACACATGAAAATGCAGTAAAGCATGAAAATACAAATGAAGAGGAGAGTTCTTCTTACAGGAAGCTCGAATGGAGTGTAAAATATAAATGACTAGTAAATACACTGACCACTGACATTGTCTAGCAACTCAGAGACAACCTAATGTAAAAATTAATAAGCTAATCTTGGTTTTCTGTTGCCATAAATGGTCATGCTTTGCAAGTGAAAAAAAGAGCTGAGTTGTTAAAGCTCTGCAGACTTTTGAGGTTAGCAAAATCTTTGTGAAAAGGTGTGAAGAACTGAATGTGTCCTTGCAGCAACATCAGCTTGTGCTCTAGCACAGTTATCATCTTAACAGGAAAGGGCTAAACTGTTTAAAAATATAACTCAGAAAGGATCTCTCATGGTGTTACAGCAATGGGAAACAATCTGAAAGCTTTCGTGCAGGACATTTTTTTATCATGCTGATCTGATCTTCTGACAGAGTGATGATTTTTCACTCCTTAGCGTGACTACATAGATTGTAGTCACACTTTAGATTTTCCATTAATTAAGAAAACTTGTTAACATGAATACAGATCAGTCAAAAGCACTAGCTAAAACACAACCACTCAGCTTGTGAATTTGTGTGGGCGTGAAGGGTTTTCTTGATACTTCTGCTTAATAATTTGAAAAAAAAATCTGAACAACCTTAGATTTAAATCTCCTTAAAAAAATCTGTGAACATTGTTCTGTGTAGTTGGGGGGGAAATGAACAAGTGTGGCTCATTTGGAAGTTTTGTCAGGAGAAAAAACACAGAAACATGTTTAGGTTTACAAAGTAGCATCTGACAAATCATACTGCATAAACAAAAGCCTTTGGACAGATGAGAACAAAGTGGAGATCAGCACAAACACCCCTCACCAACTATGAGTCATGGTGCTGCAGGGTGACGATTTGGGCTTTTTGCAGTCAGTGCGTCAATCATGAACTCCTCTGTATAACAAACTATTTGTCAACTACGAAGCCATCCGTCTAACAACTAAAGCTTGGCTGAAGCTGAGTCATGCAGCAGGACAATAATACCAACCACAGGAGCAAATTTACAAGACGATGGACAATGGATGAAAAAGAAAAAAAAAATCAAGGTGTTACAATGGCCCAGTCAAAGTCCAGACCTCACGCTGTTTGAAATGCTGTGCTGGAACCTCAAGAGAGCTGTGCGTAAATAAATGCCTGCAAACTTCAATGAACTGGAGCAACGTTGTAAAGAAGAGTGGGACAGAATATGAACAATGTAAGAAAGAAACGGATTACTTCAGGGTATTGCTGCTAAAGGTTTTACAAGGTGTTGAATCACTGATACTTAGTTTCAGTTGTTTCTAGAGTCCTATTACAACTCTTTTTTCTCATAACTGTATATTTGTAAGTTACACATATTTGTATTTTGTGATCTGGATAACTTCTGTTAGAGATGAACATATTAACATGTTTAGGGAGTGGGTCAAGTGAAGTTCAGTTCAATTCTCAGTCTTTTGTATCTGGCTTAGTCACACATATTAATATGTTCTTGCAGCTGTCATCTTGTTTGTAATTATCAGGAAGTACAGATTACGATCACCGTTTCCTCTCTCACTTGTGAAACTACAATTTATCACCCAAAGGTTTTCTCCCACTCTTTGCGCTGTTGTTTGTTTCTTTTAAAGTAAAAGGACACATAAACACTTTGATCATAAACAGTTCTCTTGAACATTAACTAAGAAACATTTACACCCACTTGCTGAACAGCATTTTTGACTAGCCTTACAGTCATAAAGTCACTACACAAATGATTTTCTACTCAAACTTAATGTTCCTCTGTGCACTCTTTTTTTAAAGAATGCACCTAACGTTGACTATTGTAAACTACCTTTGATATACAATGTTTATCCCACTTTTTCTTTGCTAAGCTCTTCCTTTGAATACTTTCCTACACTTCTGCATTTCACCACCAAGTCTCCTTGTCCTCTGTAAAGATGATCCACCAAACACATTCTTGGCAGTTTCTCGGGGCCCAGCCTTCACCAAAACGTACTGTAAACTCTAGCAGATTTTTCTTTGTGTATAAACTGTGATATGAGTTTCACTGCTCCTCATGGATTTAATTAACTACATATTACAACAACCAGATGTCACAGACGCTACCCAACCCTGAGCCAGTACAAAGAAGTATAAAAGTGAAATAAAGAGTATCATCATCTTCAATGCAGACTGATCACTGCCACCCTTGATCTAATCTAACAGTGACGGACCACAGCCTGCCCTGCATTACTGTAGCCTTTATTACAGTGTTACAACTTAAGCAGCTGAGTGCACACTTGTTAAAATTAGGTGTTTCTAAAGATGCTTTACAAAATGAATTAACCATATAACATCAGTAACACACTGTGTACAGATCAATAATCTAACAAGATTTGGGACATTAGATGTAAGCTTTAAATTTTCAGTTTATAAAATGCCACTTGCTGAGCAGCCCTCTTTGAAAGTAATCTCTTATCTTCTTCTCATGCCTTTCTTTCTTATCTCTTTTTATTTCTGAGTGCAGGGTTACCACACATTCAGTTTTGTTTTTTGTTTTGTTTTGTTTTGTTTTTGTCATGGGAAATGCAGCCTCTGCACGTTTAGCTATCACAAAGATTGTGATCAAATTTCTCAAAAACAGTTTGTGTGCTTGGTGATACTTGTAAAGTTGTTGCATTGCATTTGAGGTTACCAGCCATTTAAAAAAAAGTGGCTATATTTATGCTGGTTTGCAACATGTAGAGCTGCCTGTGACTTTCTTTATATTCGCATGCATGAATGTAAAAAAGGTGTGAGAAGAGAAACGAAACGGGGGTCTGTGTGCACACAAATAATGACTGCTGTGTAAATTCAACAAATATAGACCCCCCAGTTGCTAACATTTATTACCAAGCAACAGTCCATGGAGTGTTTGTAAGCTAACTTTGAGACTGTACTGCCAAACTTCCACCAGCATGTGCAGTGCCCCACAAGAGGAAACAACCATGTGGACAGTAACATCCAGCATGGTTACAAGGAATGACCTCTCCACCATCTGAGCCAATCTGATCACATCTTGCTATTTCTGACTCCAGCATACAGACCTCTGATCAACACAGTGAAACCATCCACCAGGCCAGAACTAGTGTGTATTGTAGTGTCTTTACCTTACAATATAAAGTGCCATGAGGCAGCTGTTTCTTATGATTTGGCACTATTTAAATAAAATTGAATTGAATTGGTCGAAGGAAGCCTCTGAACAGCTGCAGGATTGTTTTGGGTTTACAGATTGGTCCATTTTCAGAGATGAGGACATAAACACGTACACTTCTGCAATGCCGTTTTACATCAAAGCCTCTATGGACACTTTCATCACCACCAAGCACATCTGGGTATTCCCCAACAACAAAGCATGGATTACCAGGAAGGTTCTGCTCCTACTAAAGGCCTGAAACAAGGCCCTTAGTAGGAGGGGACCCAGAACAGTACAGGGCTGCAAGGGCAGAGCTTAAGAGGGGCATCAGAAATGCAAAAGCAGAATACAAGATGAGGATTGAGGGTCATCTTGACAACTTTTATCACAGAACCCTGTGGAATTTCATAATTAACCTTAGAATGTGAAGAAGACTCCCCATTTACATGAACAAATTGAAGTCTATTAGATAAACATGACTTTAGCGCAGTACCCTTAATGCCTATGGCATGCTCTGATCTCTGTAATAAAATATTATGGTTAACAGTATCGAATGCTGCACTGATGTTTAGGCCCCCGTGTCCTGACCCTGGATGAGGGGAAGAAAATGGATGAATGGATGGATTTTTAGATTGCTCTATTACATGTGTACATGTTCTCTCTATTACATGTATTCATGCACTCAGTGTTAATGCATTACTAACTTAAAGTAGTTTTTTGCATATATAGTTATCTACCACTTATTTGTGGTATTTTATTGCTGGTTAAAAGGAATCGATTACATGTTCCCAGTAGTTTTCTTATCCTAGGAAGCAACCGAAGGACAAACAATGAGCCGTTTAGTTACAAAATACATTACATTCATATGTATTTGGTCAGTGGCCAAATTCATTCAGTCCCTAAATTTTAGAGGCTTGAAAATTAATCCAAGAAGGTGATGTGCAGAGGAAAAATTACAAAATTGTGTCATTGCCCCAATACTAGCTGTGCACACAGTGGCTGATCTGCACTGATGTTACATATTTCAAATAGGTGTACATGAAATTGCCCAAAACATCAACATTTCTTAATCAGAGCTCCAATCTCAAGAGCTAATAAATAATAGGGTTTAATTTTCAGGCCATTTTAAGTTGCAGCAAAGCCAATGTAATGCTATTACATAAAGCCAACGTAAGTATGAACTTAAATTTAGTAAAAGGTATGAAGGTGACCCTTACTGGAAGAATACTGAAAGAATAGTATCCACAACCACCACATGGTAATATGATGATAATAGGAAGCATGCACAGACCAATCAAATGTGCATAGCTGATATTTTAAAACAAGGTGGGTGTTGTGGCAACCTACCATGTACTTTAAAAAGCCACTCACCAATATTAGCAGCAGGCAAGAATGATGGGCTTGACTCGTGTGCACCGTTCGTACTTCTTATTCCAATCAAATAAGAACCAGGTTGTAGTTTTGAGCGTTTATTTCCACCATCACATTCATCCAGGGTACATTTCCATCCACTTACATCTGAGCTTCTCTCAGGTCCGACACACATGAAAATATTCCTATGATGTTACACTTTGTTGATGGTAGCCAAATAACAACAGCATCAATCTTCAATACAGTAGCAATACGATAGCAATACGGTCAAAAAACTGTTTTACACCGCGCTTGGCTCTGCCGCTAATCCACACACCTAAATTCTAACTTCTGTTCTAGTGAGCATGCGCAGCGCCTAGTTCAATAGCTACCAAGAAAAACAAACAAGTGGAATTTTTACATAAATTCTGATGCCATTCAAGGTCTTACACAAGCAGTAATAACAACAACCAGCAATAATGAATAAAGAACGCACTATACATCTACAAAGTGAAATTACACTATCTTAAGTTAACATTGGCTCCTACAGTGGGCATTCTTGTTTGTTCCATATTTGAGGTGTCAGGAATGAGCTGGAAATCCACTCCAAAGAAAACTGATTACAGTTTAACAGCCACTGAGTGTTCCAGTGATGTAACTGAACTGCGCCATCTAGTGTCACCACTGTTATTGCTCTGACTTTTTCTAAAAATCTTCTAAAAATCTCAGACCCCATTTATTAGTTTAATTAATGTTCAGTACTCCTTTAAAGAAATCCATCCATCAATAAACATAAACATGGGATTTTAAAGTTTTCATTTTAGTTACAAAATCCAAATTGCTCTTCATAAGCTGTTCTTCAACTCAAAACTCTTTTAGAAAGATTAAAAAAAAAAAAAAAGAAAAGAAAGAAAAGCAAATAATTATTTTACAAGAAAGCCAAGGCTTAGATGGCAACAACTCTCCCAGAAGCATTCGAGCTATCAAGCTAAGCTGAATTAAAAATAGAGCAGATTTTGGAAACGCTGCTCCTTGTCATTATTACAGTGGAGCTACACAGAGGGCACTCTTGAGCGAAAATTATTGCATGGGTCACTTGCAAACTGGCAAGTGACCCATGGCAAGTGACCCATTTTAGGTTCCTGACAACAACTACATAAACTCTGAGACAATGAATATAGTCACCCTCTGTCCTGGGGCGCAGATGC
>JAVDPK010002989.1:9669-36863 GCA_034780415.1 Cichlasoma orientale
CACACACACACACACCCACACACACACACACACACACACACACACACACACACACACACACACACACACGCACCAACAGGTAACCTCAGCTCGTCTGATATTCGACTATATTAGCAGGTTGTGCCTGGCAGGCGTGTCACTGGAGTGTTGCACACTGAGCCTGCTCTGGTCCCTCAGGACACTTGTGAAGGTCATATTTAGCCAGCTGACATAACACTCCTCTACCTCCTCTGAATATTACAGAAGCAAAAGTGTCGGAGAGGAGTAGGCGTGGATAGCATTCTGGAGAAATTCACACCTTTGACGCAAAAAAACTGTTATTCAGCAATTAATGCGAAATGATGGAGGGAACAAAGCTTCGATGCACTTTCAACACTCCAGTGCTGAAACATTTGCATTTATCATCGGCCCGGCGACCACTTGACTCCATATTTCAGTCAGATAACATGTCTCCAGGTTTGCTGTATGAAAAAGGCCACATGAGCCCTTTAAGAGTTTCACTTAAAGCCATGAATATATAATTTAATTTTTGGGTGAAAGATAAGCTGGAACATACATGAGAGAATTAACCCCATCTGGATATGAAACTGCTGAGCCCCACATTTATCAATCCTTTGATGCCTGTACATTGTGCAAGACTTCAACATTTTCCTATTCACATGAATAATAAACAAGATCATTTAGGCTGTATGATGTTTTTTTCTGTTCTTATTGATACCCTTCATGGAAGCCAGCTCAGATGGACAGTTGGTGTTACATATGCCCAGTGAAGCTCCCAGCCTGGCAGTGTCACTGGGGCCCTGCCAAACAGATGAGCCTATAATTGTGTTTGATTTAATGTGAAGAAAGTGTGCATACAGTTTTACACACTGATTGACTGATTGATCACCCATCAGCATGCATTAGTGGATGCAGGTGCTTTATGGCCACAGATCTGCTTGCCTGTGAGCAAAACTAAGTGTTGTTTTATTACAATACAGACAGATTTTTGATGCACTACTTGCAAAAACTACAATAATATGAGGGGTTTGTTTTGTCTAGAAGAAGATCTGGATAATTATTTTAGCCTTTTACTTCCATTCTCTTTTATCTTTGAGGACTATCTTCAAGCGTCACCTCTTACAGCTGAACCGCAGTTAAAAAACACTAATTACATCAACCTCATCAACCTCAGCTGTACAATGCAATTAACATTATACCAACATAAGCATTTTAGCATTGCATGCATTAGCAGACAATACAATTTAGTGTTGTAAGCATGATTAGCATGTTGATCTGCAGGATCCATCCTTATATACTGCTTTCCCTGTGGTGTATTCCAGAGTTACAGCAGGATAGCTAACATTTTCACACAGTCATGAAGAAATGAAGAGTCCAATACTGACTAACTGAGTAGTTTTGAACTGTATTATATGTGCTAATAAAAAGGAGGCTGCAGGCCCAGATGTGAATCGTGCTTAAATTGTACACATTCCCATCACATTCACAAGAAGTGATCTCTTTGAAGCTCAAACCCAAACCCGGCCACCTCCAGAGACTCCCACACAGACATCACAGGAGTCCCGAAGATCTGATTGTTCATTAACCTCGACCTCTGCCTGGAAATAGCAACATGCAACCTGTTATTAGTGAGTCATTCACTCTTGTTCTTGCTGTTTATCTCTCTCCTCTTTTCTCTCTGGTTTTCTTTTTTTTTTTTTCTGCTCCATTACTCCGAGGCTGCTTAATTCCAAATGTGAAGAATCTAACAAGGAAACTGCAACATCTGTGGCAAGGATGACAAAACCTGAAGCAAAGCAATGCTTCAGTGAAACATAGTTTAGCTTTTATTTTTGAGAGAATGAACAGTAATTACATTTTTTACAAATAAAATTCATGATCCTCAAAATATGCTCTGACCACATGGCTTTTCACTTGGTTAAGTCCATCAGGGCAAACGTGTTCACTTACCTATGAAAATATTTTTATACCTACATAATGAATCGTCCTGAAATTTGATGCAGATATTGATGGTCGGCAGAGGATAAATCACTGCGGTAATCTCCTGACTTCCTCTGCTTCCACCAGGTTATTAGACCTTAGGGGTAGAAATGGTTACGTTTTTGCTGCATGCTAAACAAGCATAGTTTGAAACTATATGATGCCATCTTTTGAATTCAGTTACATGCATTTATGCCTTAGAGTTCTTCTGTTATTAGACTGCCGCTTGGAATTAGAAAATTTCCATTTAGAATTTTAGAAATTCCAGTTCATAGATGTGAACTGAACCCTAACCTCTTAACATCGCTGGGAGATGTTAAGAGGTTCATGCTGGGTAGAAATAGTTTAAAAGGAAATGTTCCTATAGCTTTAAAATATGTGGCTACATAATTTGTTACAGACATTCAGCTTTCCCACATGATGAATCACCTTTCCCTTACTTAATTATGGTCTTTCCAGCTTGCACCAGTATCAGGTCAAAATTTCAATGCATATGATACTGCGGTTTATTTGCAAATAGCCGCAAAGTTAATAATATTTCCATCAGTTTCTGCTCAGTTTCTACTTTGTATATAGTGCTAATTAGCATCATCAGCCTGAATTGTGCTAGCATGAATTTAGGTGGCCTCAGGAATTGTGCACTGACCATACAGTAATTACGACACGTTTTCCATGAGGAGATGAAATTGGCACTACGCTCTGAGATTAACTGAAATTTAAGACTCTCTGGCTCGTTTCAATTTCTTTTTCTTTTTCTAACATAGTAATTATAACAGGCTTTGGTCAGAATGCACAATTTTCCCTGAACACAAGAAACCAAACAACAGTAAACTTTACAGTACTGTACAAAAACGAAGACATGCTTCCGTATGGATAAATTATATTCATAGAACTCCCACAAACAAGCCTCTTAAGTCCAGATATGTTTCACAGCATGTTCCCCTGTTTCTAAAGCCGCTTTCTCACATGAATGAGGATCAAATCTGGACACAATCAAAAGCTATGCATTCACCCACGTAGCGCACAACAGGAGATCACCCAAGTCAGACAATTTCACACTATTATTTGACAGATAATTACCTACTATTTTCTCAAATAGGCCTAATAGGACATCATTTGGAATTTCTAGTGGGGAACTGGCAGGTAACCCTTTAATGTGTGATCCAGCTGATTCATATTTGTTGTCTCACATGCAGCTCTTCTGGGTAATGTTGAGAAATGTTCAGGGCTGCAGTGCACATGTAAAAATGACTATTATTGAATAGTATGGCGTCACAGAGCAGGTACCGTGGCATAGGCATTTCTGCTTATAACACTGGTAAATGTTGCAGTCACTTAGGCAGGGCAGGGTTAGGGTTAGGGTCAGGGCAACTGGCCTGAAAGGGCAGGAAAAATATTTGATAGGACCAACAGTTTATCTAGAGTGTAACACTGTAGGAAAACAGAAGTCAGGAAAACTACATATGAATATAACTACAGTCAGTATGGTAAGTAAACAGTAGTTGGTGGCTAATATAGAAAGTTTGCATTATATTTCTATCATTTGGTCTTGCTTTTCTTTTAATTCCTCTGTGTTGTTGCTACACTACTGAATGTGACTGAAAAAACGAAACTAGCATTTTTCCAAAACTGTCTTAATATCCTTCCCATCCAGCAATTAACTCAATGAGCAGAATGTTATCATAACCAATAGAAATGATCTACAGAAATAAGGCCCCATGTTGCCTAAAAACAGCTGAGACCAAAATCTTTATCCTGAGACGTTCATTTTATTTGCTCACAGTCTGATAGCAGTCACACCACGCCGCGTTCAAGTCCAACTGAGTCACTGTTTCATTATCTCCCACTGCTCTTATCTTTTTCTCCCACTGAAATTCTCTTTGCACAGACAGCTAAGGCACCCAACTGTGTGCAAGGGAGATGTACGCAGAGAGAGGATAAAGGATGGGTAAAACAAATTGCAGTAGCTCAGGAGGGTTGCTGAGACAGCAAGCTATGGTCAAGTCTAGAGTGTATATAAACCAATGCTGCAAGCAGAGAAGCAGGAACATATCTCCCAATTAATACCAGGCAATTATGCTCACTGCTCTTCTAGTCAAAATTAAAAGTCTTTACAGTCCGCAGGATGTGTATAAGTATGGGTGTTTGTGGCGCAGAGCAAGACCGCTGGTGTGCACTTTTTTCCAAATATGTTATCACATTTGCTTTTTGTGAAAAGCTGCAACGTAGCTCCATCTGGCCTTCATCAGGCTGCTGATAATGATAAGGTGCAGCGGGGAGGGGGGGGGGGGTCACAGGAGGGCTGCCGGTTGGCTGTAACAAAGGAAAAGTCCTGTCTGAGCTCGCTGAGGTTTTGATCACGCAGCTTCCCAACATGTCATTGCTGCTCTCTAGTGGTTGCAGCAAAAAATGTAAACATAAGAATGATTTATCTGGATTTTTCTTTTACTACTGAAATGTACAGTACGGATGAAAGGTTCTTTCCAAGGAATTGTTGTTGTTGTTTGTTTTGGTTTGTTTGTTTTTTGTGAGGTACTGATTTATTTCTTAGAAAATGGAAAAAAGATTCTTAATATATTTTCACTTTTTTTGATTATGTATAGAGCCAAAAACCTATTAACTTTTAACAAAAAATTAAATAAAAACGGTCTTTTTATTAATTTAACTTGTAGTACATGTCGACATATTTAAAATTTAGTATTTCATTTATATAAAAATAAAACTGTTGAAAAAGCCAAAGGAACAAAAATCAAAAGGTTTGTTAATTTTCTGCCAGTTATCTCTTGATTACTTTCTTGATTAACTGTTTGGTCTATTAGAGGTCAGAAAATGGTGAAATTTGGCAGGTAACATGTTTACACAGAGAAAACAACAGTGCTGTTCTGTGCACAGCGGGGCACACACAGTGAAATGTCTCCCTGCTGTAGGCTGCCCCCCCCCCCCCTCACCTCACATGCTCTGCAGTAAGTCCTGGATTACCCTACTGACCCACACCGAGTTCTCCTTGACACAATTACACATATAGCACAAAACCAGCAGAGGACATCACATCAACA
This sequence comes from Cichlasoma orientale, assembly GCA_034780415.1. Taxonomy (NCBI): domain Eukaryota; kingdom Metazoa; phylum Chordata; class Actinopteri; order Cichliformes; family Cichlidae; genus Cichlasoma; species Cichlasoma orientale. The sequence goes on from JAVDPK010002989.1 coordinate 14,706, forward strand.
CAGCATCAGGTCAAGTCATGGGACCTTAAACTCACCCAACCAGAGAGGAACCCAAACATGTGGAAACTGAATGTTTTGCCTTGTTTAAATCACATTATAATATAGCCTCTGTCATGTGGGGAAGCTTCCTAAACAGGCCATTTTAGGCCCCAAGTCCTACTTAAAGAAACAGGGCTGTGCTTTCTCTGCACGTATGTTGGTAATATTTTTGTCGCATGTGGTTGCAGAGTAGCTTCTTAATGACAGGGGAAGCCTGAGCAGTGCGGGGCCAGCTCCACAGCCCTCTGCGTAAACAGGCATAGCTGGCTGCCATCTGGTTGGCTCCCACTTCAGAGCAGAGAAACCTTCGAATCCTTACTGATGATCTGGACTGATTCCTGCACTGAACTCCTGGAGCTGAGTACGAAGGAACGCTTAAGGATGGTAACATCAAACTTATAGCTAATGATTAAAGGCCTGCTTTAACCAAACTAACAAAAATCCAAATTCTTGCCTACTTTAAAGGATTTTTTCAGGGATACAAAAAGCACTAGTTTAATTTGACATAATCTTCTCTTAGGATTTCTGCCTCTGATCCAGTGTAATAAAGAGGAGCATAAGTCTTAAAGGGACTATTTCAAGCATTCTTTATTATATATGCTAGAAAAAGCATTACATGTGCTATTTATAATTTATAACATTTATGGTGCTGCAACCATTGATTAATGATATTATCAAATAAATCTGATCACTAGTTTCTATATTAACCTATTATTTTCACTCAAATTGCCCTTCAAAGACATTTAAAATGCAATAATAATGCAAAGATATTAAAGAATTGTAACAATACAAAGGTTAGCATTTTTTCATGAAACATGACTTTAAAAATTAATTGATACAGAAGTTTGTTTTCTTTCATTTCAATTGCTCATTCAACTATTTTTGTATACTTAAAACCAATAAAACTAAAACCTTTGTTTGTTTCTTTATGTGTGTGTGTGGGAGGGTGTAAGTTAAAATATAATATCCCCAGTAACTACATGGTAGCAGCATATCAACTTTCTTCAAAGTTTTTCCTAAACTTTTGGTGATGAAAATATCATTTTGATCATTATGATATTTAAAGTTCACTCTTTGCCTTCAGCAGTTGACAAGATGATTTAATTTAGTCACTGTGCCAACAGTTTGCCCTTGACTGGCAAACTGTCGGCGATCATGCTGACCATCATTGATTGTTGAGATCACTGTCCATCGGCAAACCTCCAACCCTCAGTCAGAGTTGAAAATCTCCAATAAGCTGTAAAGCCGTAGCTAACTGTGATCCCAATAAGCTTAGAGTGTAATGCCTGTGTAGGTTCTCAGTCATCCAGGTCATAGTAGTCTCAAGAGCTTGACAAAAAAAAAAGACGACTGGACTTTAAGATTTTGAAGATGTTTCACCCTTCATCCAAGAGCCTTCTTCAGATCTAAAACCAAAAGGTGGAGAGTCCTCACTATTTAAACCCTAGTGTGGGTTGTCCCCTATGGAGGTGATGGTTGACCCACTATTGATCATGTGCATCATCAAATGAGCCAAGGTGTGAAAAAACGCGTGGGTCATTACCACCAGGGGTTTCAGGTTAAACCACTGTGAGACTTTGCCCCATCGTATCATGTGACCTATTGGACCATAAAGACACGGATGACCGAGTTTGGTGTGGAAGAACTTGACTGGCCTGCGCAGAGTCCTGACCTCAACCCAACAGAACACCTTTGGGATGAATTAGAGTGGAGACTGTGAGCCAGGTCTTCTCATCCAGCATCGGTGTCTGACCTCATGGATGCACTTCTGGAAGAATGGGCAAAAATTCCCATAAACACTCTTAAACCTTGTCAAAAGCCTTCCCAGAAGAGCTGAAGCTGTTATAGTTGCAAAGGGTGGACTGACATCATAATAAAACCTGTGGATTAAGAATGGGATGTCACTCAAGTTCACGTGCGTGTAAAGGCAGACAAGTGAATACTTTTGGCAGTATAGCGTATCTGTACCAGTGGCTAGGCATTCTCCTTTTGAAGGAGCCAGGAGCTTTACTTTCCACTTCTTCCATGTAAGGGTTGGCTACAATGGGTGACACTGGGGAGCCCATGGCACAGCCATGCGTTTGTCTATAGGAACTCTCATTGTACTTGAAATATGTGGTAGTAAGGAAGAGGTTTAACAGTGTGCAAATCTTGCTATAGTTGTTTTCTGACCATCTCCACTGCCTCAGTTGTAGGTATACAAGTGAAAAGTGAAACCACCTGATCCTAGATCAGCTGTCTAGCCTTTAATCTGCCCCCAGTGCCAAACAAACGTCTTTACTTGTGGTACCCAAAAGTGCGGCAGTCTGTGTGGCGAAGCAGACGTTTCCCAGACCTCTATGAGCTTAGATATTTGAATAAGTAATGCACCTGTTTGCAGGGGAAAAGAAGCTTCTTTGAAAGCACTTAACAACTTCACAAAAACACACAAAGCCAGTGTGGGGATGACAGCAAACATTCATACGCAAAATAGCCAGGTCTGTAAAGGAGAAAAACTCTCAAAAGAAAAGCTTTTGCTCCTGCAGCAGTTTTAACGTCTGTTATGTAACTTCATTTGAATCACAAAGAAACAAAAAGCTTTCTCGAATCTTTGCGCTGAATGCACGAGAGCGAGTTCGAGGGAGAAAAGGACAAAGCTGCACAAAAGGGCAAAAAAAACCAACAACAACAAAACATCAAAAATGCAAAGAAGTCCTCTTAATCTGTACGGTGTTGTTATCCGCACACAAATATAAGTGACTTTTGACCAGTTACACCCCTCAGTTCCCATGACGGAATCGACTCATTTTGTGTTTGTGATACAGAGAGTGTGTGTTTGAGCCTGTTGTGCCAACAGAGAAGTCGACAGGGGCAGCAATAGGGCAAGCTGTGGGAGGCACACAGAAAAGAAGAAAAGAAAAAAGGAGACACCGATGCCGGCTAGATGAAGGGCCGAAAGAAGGAACTCAAGCAGAAGTAAATGTCCCCCCTTCAGAAAGACTCCCTCTTATTGGTAGTTCATTAGTCTTGATCTTGCCTTTGACCCACAGCAAATGCAGCAGCAAGCTCACTGCTATGACACCGCCACTATACAAGCACAGACACAGGAATGCTTCTTCTGTTATTGTCTTTAAGTGCCAAACTCAGGCCAAGGCCTAGCCAGGGTTTCAAAAACAAACTAACAACCGTGCAACATTTTCACTCACACACACACTAACGCACGCACACGCACGCGCACACACACACACAAAAACACCACTTCCGTCCATTCTCTCTCACAGAGAAAGGAAGTGGAGTGGAGCTGGCCTGGCCCCAGCTGTCCAGACAGAGGTAGCCTGGCAAACCCAGTCTCCTGACTGCCTACTTCCTCCTCTGAATGGCTGTAAAGGACTCAGAGCCTTTGCTATCCTTCACTGCTCACTGTTTTGTAAGATGTAAAGAGCCACTTCAAGTGTTGAGAAGCATGTGAGTGTGCTTTCAGAGGTCCGAGTCGACATCAGTGATCATTTCAACCCTAATTGTATCCCTAACTCGAACCCTAAGCAATCACAATATTTCATTTATGCTTTTATTAAATTGTTTTCCCAACTTTTTACAGTAAGGAAGAAAAAAAAAGGAAAATAATCTTTATTCTAACTGGACACATTTCCACCCTTCCCCCACTCCCACCCTTTATCACAATATAGGGTTAGAGTTACTAGCATACACCACAGTAGGTTAAAGGGTAAATATTGTACTTTTTCTTTCTTCTTTTTCATATATTACACACACACGCCCCCCCCCACACACACACACACACACACAGTACCAGTCAAAAGTTTAGACACACCTTCGCATTCAATGTTTGTTTTTTCCCTACATTGTAAATTAATACTGAAGTCATCCAGACAGGAAATACATATGAAACTATTTAGTAAACAAAAAAGTGTTAAACAAACCAAAACATGTTTTAGATTTGAGATTCTTCAAAGTAGGCACCTTTTGCTTTGGTTACAGCTTTGCACTCTTGGCATTCTCTCAATCAGCTTCATGAGGTAATCACCTGAAATGGTTTTCCAACAGTCTTGAAGGAGTTCCCAGAGGTGCTGAGCACTCGTTGGCTGCTTTGCCTTCACTCTGTGGTCCAACTCATTGAAACCATCTCAGTTGGGTTTAGGTGACTGTGCAGGCCAGGTCAGGCCACGCAACACTCCATCACTCCATTTGTTGGTCAAATTTCTGAGGTTTCTGAGGCTGGTAACTCTGATGAACTGATCCTGCGCAACAGAGGTAACTCCTGGTCTTCCTTCCCTGGGGGGCTCCAGATGAGAGCCGGTTTCATCATAACGTTTGATGGTCTTTGCGACTGCACTTGAGAATACTAATAAAAGTTATAAGTTATAAGAATAATAAAAGTTCTTCAAACTTTTCGTACTGACTAGCCTTCATTCCTTAAAGTAATGATGGACTGCCGTTTTTCTTTATTTAAATGAGTAGATCTTGCCATAGAATGGATTAGAACATTACTCAAATAGGGCTATTCATACCAACTATTGTATACCAACTCTACCTTTCCACAACACAACCTTTTCTCAAACACATTAAGGGGACAAGAAATTCAAGAAATTGACTCTTAGCAAAGCACAGCTGTTAACTGGAAACCATTCCAGGTGACTGCCTCATAAAGCTGACTGAGAAAATGCCAAGATGTGCAACGCTGTCATCTAAGCAAGAGGTACCTACTTTGAAGAATCTAAAATATAAAACATATTCTGGTTTGTTTAACACCTTTTGTTTACCAATGCTCATCTTAAACACAAAAAGGTGTTTTACGTGGTTTACATGTTTGGCTTACAAGTAAAAGATTCCTGGGTTGAGCTTAGGACTAAACATACATCTCTTGTGGGCTGTGTCAGGAAGGGCATCTGGTGCAAAAAAAATCTGCCTAATCAACTATGTGGTGACCCCTTGTATTGTTTTTGTTTGGTTTTTTTAAGCAACATTCTGGTCCACACTCCATACCAATTGGTGAACGTAATGTACCAAAGGGGCACATGTGAGTCCTGCACTGTGGTGCCCAGGTGGGCAGCCCACTGTGGGTCCCGGAGCCAGTATACATTATGGGGCATGTCAGTAGGGCAGCCCACACCTAGTGTGGGCATACTGTGTAAGCATACTGGGGCCCACAATGGGCTGCCCACTGTGGGTTGTGTGGATCTGTGGGGCATGTTTGCTGAGTATTAGCACCATTATTTGCTTCTTTAATACTAATAATGCTGGCATTGTGATATAGTAAGAGAAATGTGTGTATTTATACTGTCCAGTATCTGAACTTTCTTATCTGCTGTTCTCCACTGATGTAAAGAGTACTGGTACATCAGCAATGACACAGTGTATATAGTCTGTCTCTTTATCATCACTGTCATCACAATGTTTCTCCAGATCCGTGCAGATTTACAGTAACATCTCTGAATTACATGTGTGTGCTGTCCTTTTCAAACAGCTGCCAAACAAAAAAAAGTCTATATAAGGACAAGCTTAACAACATGTTATAAAAAGCACAACAAGCGGGCTGCAGCTTCTAAATAGCAGACTTCTGTTCAGCTGCCACACATCGTTAAAAATTCTAACTACAGCAAAACATAACATCTGATGAGTTTTTGAAAGAGGGAAAATAAGGAGCTGCACACAGGCCATTAAAGTCCATCAGAAACCAACTTGATCAAAGATACATTAAAATGCACCCGCTACATAAACCCCTGGTAAACAAGGACACGTCAAGGCTGAGATTTCACAGAGGGTAATAAATTGATTCTAAGTACTTAGAATTAGCTACATCTTTGCTGCTCGATATGCACACAAAGACACAATTAGTGTGGCAATGCAGCCATACACCCTTCTGACATTCATTTAAGAGATACATCAACTGTTCTCTTCCAAAAACCCATTCTACATTCTCAAGTACAGCATCTTTACCGCACTTTCGTTTGAAATGTGTGACTGGCCGAGGGTCCGACTTCTTACCTTGGGCCATTTGGGGTTGATGATTCGTGCTTTGATTGCGTCGTCCAAAGCGGTGCTGTACTGGCCCAGTCTCAGATATGCTGCAGAGCGGTTACTGTACAAAATGCAGTTTTGGGGATCGGCAGTCAGGGCCTCACTATAGAGACGAACAGCCAGCTCAAACTCTCCCTGCTGGCAGGCCTGATTACTGCGACGCACCCGCTCCAGAAATTCAGCTTTGCTAAGCGCTGGGGGTCCAGAGACGGATAGTCGATCGGCTCTTTTGACCATCTGAGCTGAAAGGATCACAGGTGCAGGAGAGGAGGAGGATGAAGGGGGGTTGGTGGTCCTGGTGGTGGAGCGAGAACCAAAAAGAGAGAACTGAGGAGAAGAAGCAAAAGGGAGGAGGAACAAGGAGAAAAAGCAACATTAGGGTTAAATTTCTTGCAACTAGAGCTGAAATCTTTATTTTACTTATTGATTGACATTAAATGTTTGGCGAATACAATAACAAAACATTATCACCATTAACAGATGAATTTATTAATTCATCAGATTTATATAGCATCAAATCAACTTCATATTGTAAGATAAAGATCCTACAGAGAAGGATCTCGCCTACACTGGATAGACTCCAGCCACCCTGTGGACTGGAGTTGCATAGGTGGACAGCACGGTGGTTAGCACTGCTGCCTCACAGAATACCATCTGGAAGGCCTGGGTTCGATTCCACCTGGGCCTGGGCCTCTCTCTCTCTGTGGATTTTGCATGTTCTTCCCGTGTCTGTGTAGGTTTCCTCCCACAGTCCACAGGCATGCACTCAGGTTAGGTTAATTGGCCACTCTAAATTGAATAGCAATTGGATAATAGGTGTGAGTGTGGATGGTGTCTGTCTCTCTGTGGAGATGGATGGAATAAAATGGGTGGATATTAACACGGTAAACATAAATGTTGCTTAACATCAGTAAATTAGCATTTTCATTGCATATTAAGCGATATTAGTGTTATTAGTAGCTTCTTGCTTTGATTATATGAAAAACAACTGACGTGATCTGCTGGTTCAGACTACAGCATGTGATCAGAAGACCAGAAAAACAATTTCATGTAGTATTTTTGGCTATTAGTATTGCGTGTTTTATAAAGGCATCAGGTGATTAATTTAATTTAAATTTAAATGTTTTCATTTGGGAGCGCCATTACTGGCTGTAACTGATATTTAGAAACCCACTGAACCGTGGTACGTGGAAGCAAAGCCCAACGATCGCGTATTTTTAGCTGTGTCAACAAAAAGGCTGTTCACAGTGTTGGAGAAATTACTTGAATAACAAAAGCTAAGTTTCAAAAGAAAATGTTATTTTCAGGGCTGTTACACAAGTCACAAAAAAGCGTATCGCATGCAGAGTTGTATTCAGCACAACACCAAACTGCAGCAGTCTCATTTGCGTGATATGATACAGTAGTTATTAGCAAATGCAATGCCAAACTGCTCCGTGCACTCTTGTTTTCTGCACACTGATACCGGCTTGAATTCCTCAGAGAGTCAGGCACAGAAAGGATAAGGGTTCTGTTCTTCTCGTTTGTTTCTGTCTGAGCCACTGAAACTTTGCGGGAAATGTGCACACTGAAGTTCCCTTTCTGTAACTTTAACATTGAAATGCTGCCTCCCTCTCTGATCTGGTGTTTCCAAATTTGTCCTTTCACCAGTGCTTACACGAAGGCTTTCATTATCTCTCTCTTTGCCCCGTCTCACACACACACACACACACACACACACACACACACACACACACACACACACACACACACACACACACACACACTGAATTGTTTGGATACACATTTAAAACATGCAAAATGCAGGGATTCCTAAAGCTTGCAAATGCATCACCCGACGGTTTGGACTGAGAGGTGTAAAAGGCATGAAGGTTTTTAGAAGTGCACTGATTATTCACTTAAGTGATCAAAATGTATGCATATATTTCATGAGTGACACAAGAACTGATACAGATTTTTTTTTTTTTTTTTGCATATAGGAATTTTTGGCAGGTAAGCTAACAATTAAAGAAAATATTGCATTCACAAATTGAACTTATTTGAACATGTATTCAATCATCCAGCTGTTTCTTTGTCCCTGCTGCCACTAAAACAGATAAGCGGTAATAGAGCTGTCATGCTTAAAGCCCATTCAGATTGGAACAATTTACCTGCTGAGAACAAATCACTTTCATTACTTGCGTGCCTTGTCTTCTTGCTTTGAGATGGATTCCTACTATGTGCTTGTTTTATTGAATTATTGTTGATTCGCATCTGCTTGTATGTTTCTGTGCAGACACTTAAACTTTTTGGTCTGCACCCTGTCAGTCTGCTTCACTGTGGACAGTAACACTGATATTCTAGCAGTTTCCAGTTCATGGCAGGCTGAGCCTTGGTGGTTCCTGTGTTGTTCCTGAACATCCTGAACAATTTCTTCTCATCTGAAGGTGACAGTTTGGATCTTCTTCCGGGCCTTGGCAAAGTGGTGACACATCCAAATAACCTATTCAATTCAATTCAATTCAATTCAACTTTATTTGTATAGCGCCAATTCACAACAAACCCTCAAGGCGCTTTAGAGATGAGATCCTGAAGCCACCAAAGTGAAAGCCCTCTAACACTCGGCTCTGTCTATAAAAACTGTGAATGCAATGAGCGACAAAGGGTAAAAATTCAAACTCATGCGCTAAATTCTTGTTTTTTTAAGTCATTAAAGATGTATGCTGTATAATCGTTCCACTGTAGAAAAAGAAAAGTTCAAAGAGATCATTAAAAGCCCCGAATTGCCATGACACTCACGCCCATCATGAGTGTATATAAACTTCCGACCACAACTGTCTATAATGGGACCTATTCGAAAACAAGGACATTGAGTATGGCATTGAGCCTTTCTGTGTTCCTAGCTCATGTGATCTCTAGGAAATAATCATTTTGTGTAGTAAAAAAAAAAACTGATTTAAAGATTTAAAGTCTAGTTCAGAGCACTTTTAATTAAGGACACCACTGACAGATGCTGCTGTGTGACCACAGGATGTTAAGATTAAAGTCTGATTAAAGTCTCTGTTAGCCACAGCCCAGAAGAGTACTGTGACACGCTCAGCTCCACAAGCAACAGCAATGTGTGGAAGTGCTCCTTTTCATCTGTTTTCTCTTTTATTCCATTATTTTTCGTTAATGTGCCAGGCTGTTATGAGACTCTAGTCCAGAGAGGACAAATGTGACATAAAGCAGAGCTTTCTAAACATGTTACAGGTCTTTATCAAATCAAACAAAGAATGCCACATAGTGCGTGCACTGAACTAAGACATAAATCTCTAAGACTATTATTGAACTTGAATGCAACTAACAGAGTCCAAGAAAGATTTCTCTAAGCCGACTTCTGCATTCACACATATTCCATCGATAAGTGGGTTCCTTCCAACATACTGTTGTGTTGCATTGTTCTTTAACCAGACGTGTGGCTTAACTGAAACTTCTCTGTAATGTTGTGTGGCAGCACCTGTGTACAAAATATCCGGTTTTTTGGTGGAGTGGATATGATTCTCTCTATGGTATGAGTCTCTGGAGCTTGAAAAAATGTGACTGGACTTCTTTAAGTTTCCTCCCACCACCCACTGGAACACAAACTCGGGGTGATCCCAACTGGGCTTTCATCAAATCAGCCAAGATGCACAAGAAAGAAGGTCAGGCACCAACTAGGGAGAAAGAGAATGACAAGCCATCCCGTATGTGGCAGGCTTGTCTGAGAAACCAAGTCACACTCTAAGGCAAAAACTGGTTCATCTCAAGGACAAAACTCCCAAACACAAGATAAGCAACTTAGTGTATGCTGGCCAGTGCAGTGAAGAGTGCTTGGACCTCTACACTGGAGAAAACAAACAGCCTCTTCACAAATGCATGGCACAACATAGAAGAGCCACTTTGACAGACTCGGCTGTACATCTGCATCTAAAGGTGACAGGACACTCTTTCAAGGATGCCAATGTTCACATTTTGGACCGGGAGGACGGATGGTTTGAAAGAGGAGCAAAAGAAGCATCTATGTCCACTTGACCAACCATCACTGAACAGAGGAGGTGGTCTACATCAGTAACATTCCCCCTTCTACAATGCAGTCCTGAGCTCCCTCCCCAGACGCCTCAGCCCCCATTCACACCTCTGTTCAGGTGACCTCACTAGGTCACTTGATAGTATGGGGCGAAGTCCCAAATTGGTTTCACCCTAAACCAATTTGGGGCGAAGTCCCAAATTTTGGAAGCACAGCCACAGGTTATTCATGTTGTGTTCCTTTGGAAGTGTTGTTCAGCCAAAATAAATTACTTGTAAATTTCCGAAATGCAACCTAACACTTTTTTTCTATATGTGTGTGTCGTTTGTGCTGTACAGTTGATTATTCAGCCAATTTGGGGCGAAGTCCCGAATTGGTTTCACCCGAAACCACTGATTGTGGTGACCCACGCCTCCTTTCACACCTTGGCGCATGTGATTATGCACATGAACAATAGTGGGTCACAACCACCTGCAGTGGACTACGCCCACTGGGGTTTAAATACCTGGGTCTCTCCACCTTCTGGTTTGAGAACTGAAGAAGCCTTTTGGTTGAGAGCATCTTCAAGAAAGAAAAAGAGGTCCAGTCGCCTTTTTCAAGCTCCAGATGTACAGTATCAAATGGTTTAATATGTATATAAAGATAGCTTACTAGTCAAAAAGTAATTTTGTTGCTAGTTACAGCATTTATGTTTTGTAGAGCAGCACTACATGTGTAAACATTTTTAATACGTGATTATTGTGAAAATAAATAATTTTGGATACACGTAATTGTTTTCTATTGTACAAGCTTTTAGAAATAAGCAGTGGCCCATTTATATATAAAATACACTCAGTTCTGCGTATTTCCTACACTCAGTTCTGTCATGGGGACTTCAATGGCGCCAAATGCTAGGAATATGTATTTTCTGCATTCAACTGCACAGCACAAACTACACACACGTATAGAAAAAAAGTGTTGCATTCCAGAAATTTACAAGAAATTAATTTTGGCGGAACAACACTGCCAAAAGACAGGAACACAACATGAATATCCTGTGGCTGTGCTTCCAAAATTACGCACAAACACACACTTCCTTTTTGTTCTGTCTTACTACTCCCAGCCCCATTTTCAGCCCAGGTCACAGGCAGTACATTCCTGGTAAAACACACAGAGAGAAAGAAACTGCTGGGACAAGTAACTGAAAAAGAGGAAATTGTTTGCCTGAAGGTGGCCCTTTGATCTTTCATGTATGCCAATCTGTAAACAAGGCATCAAGCTGTAGCTGCAAGCAAATATAACAAGACACATCACTGTTGGGAATATCCTTCCGTGATTAATGAAAATATCAAATAAATTTAGAAGTCTGGATAGCATCCCAGCCCCCATTTCATAATAGAAAACCCTTCAGCAGGCAACTCATTACCTTCTGCAACACTATTTTATTCTAATTTGGAGGCCTTGTCATAAACTTTTATCCAAATATTTCAATATTAACAATATTCAATAAATCAAAAAACCTTTGAGCGTGCTGTAAGAAATTGATATTCTGTGATTATCTTCAACATTTCTGCAAATACGTTTTGTAACCACATCCTAATATAGACACAGAGAAAATTAGAGAAGGTACACAGTGCACTCTTGTACTACATAATAGCTTTATATTTATATCATCTATAACAATAAGCCAGATATAATGCATACTTACAAGGTATTCACAACATATTATACTCATGTGTATACAGGAATATTACTACATAATGCACCCATACTACTAATCTGCTGATATCAATGCATTATGTATAACATCGCTATAATCATAAGGCAACCATGTTGTTTGCTTTTGAGCAATATTGCTGAGCAGTAGGTATGGCTTTAGTATTGCTGAATAATGAGTCATAGCCGGCACTATTTATGAACAGATATGATAGACAATGCTCAGCCAATCAGAAGTTGGCATCACAGGCTAATCAATAAGGATGCAGCCTAGAACTGATGTTAATAGACTTTTTACCTAGCAATTTGGGATTCCCCAGTTTCTCACCATCTAGCTACTGCCAGCTAGTAGTGACCTAGGTCAGTTGCTAGATATGGGGAATACCCACTTTCTCCATTTCCTTCAATAATGTTCAAGTAGGTATAGCCAATCACACAGCACCATATGATCACATGATTAGGCTAAGCCAATTAGTCATGAAAAAATGATGTGTCCAAATTCAGGGGCTGCATCCGTCAAAGGATCTGGTCTATGTAGGCCGGGTCCTTTGAAAACCACGAAGGCCAGAAGTGAGCGGCTGTGAAACTGTCTAACCTTCAAATATGCGTCACCTGCATCATCTGTGTTTAACTTCCACTCAGCGGGGGTTTGAAAACAATGTGCTGGGAGTCAGGCGTTCTCTCCGGGTACAGTGAGCATCGACCGCCCGATCAGCGGACAGGTAGCGAGGCAAGCTGGCTGTTAGAGCAGCGGGAACGGACATCTCAGAAAACGTCAGTGTGTATCGTGATAAACCAAGCAGATATGTGAGATTTACACATCTACATTCTCGCCTAAAAACATCTTAAAAGTTTATTCTGTGTCACAAAAACAGTCACATTTCAAACTTTGTGGCCGCTCTCCTCCGCCATTGCTGCATTTGAGTTTTGCTGCGCAATGAACCATGGTAAGCCATGAAGGATACACCGGACCCATCCTTCAAATCCAGGGAAAAGAAGGATGCATTTGTTGGCCGCATTTGGAGGAGCCTTCCAATTAGGACAGCCTTCATCACCTCGCTGATGTAATCGGCCTACAAACGTGGCCTTCGAAGGATGCAGCCCCTGAATTTGGAAACAGCTAAAGAAGCTGCATATCATTAGCATATATTATCATAGCATTAGCAGCCTGAAATCCTCCTGCTTTATTTTGTGTGAGAGGATAAAAATGTGACAATGCAACGAAAGTTGAAACAATCTATACTATAAAAGGGAAACAGGTGAGTCATTGTTTGCGGTGTTTGAAAATCTGCACGCAAAAAAGTTGTTAAGTTCAGGATGGAAACATGCATGCGTGACTGATGCGACCACACTGCGCGTGGACTTCATGTTTACAACATGTATGAGTTGCGTATTAGGAAGTTCCAAATTTTCCAAAATTTGGTAAATGTTTTGGCAAGTCTGATTCATGAAATAAACATTGCCAGCAAGTGATGCTGTTGTGGAGATCAAAGAACCACAATAGAGCAGATGTAGTTAAAAAGTAGGCTAAACTGTAAATACAATCATAAACTTTGTCTAAAATTTGATCATTTCAGGAGCTGTTTTTATACTTTTTTTTGTCTCTTGTGAAGCACTCTGTGATTTTTATCTGTGATAAGTGCTATATAAATTAATTTTACTTACTTACTTTTTTTATATTTCTCTGCAACTACTTTGATAATATATGTAGCTGCATGCATGGTTCCAGCTTCTCCAGTGTGCTGTGCTTCTTTTATTAGTCAGTTATAATATGAAAAATATCTTTGGGTTTTGGGCTGTTCTGAAGGATTATTTAGATAATCATATCCCAACAAAACACACAAGCAAACAAAAACTACTTTGTTCTCGACCCATCCTCCCTGGTAAACACACTGTACTGGTGTCTTGGCAGCTAATGGTTTTCATTTAATTTACCAATTATTTTCTTGAATAATCAATTATATCGTTTTCAATAAAATATTAAAAAAATATATATATATATATATGAATGCTGAAATGCCTCAGCTGCAACTACATCCCCCACCGTTTCTTTCCAGTGCCCCTATTGTCCACAGGTTTGCGCCTCAAGAATTGGTCTTGTCAGTCACGCTCATGCCCACCAATGGAGTCAGCACAACTGTTTGACATCTTCATAACCAATGGTCAACCAACTAGAACATATGCACACACACATAATTCCATTTTTGAAAGTAGTATAACTCCAGGAGGCACATATACAGGCCTGTCCTAAGTTTGCCAGTGAACATCTATATGATTCAGAGAAGGTTTGGGAGGAAGTGCTGTGGTCATAAACTCGACCCGACGTGTTTAGAGGAAGAGAAATGCTGAGTATGACCCAAAGAACGCCATACAAACAGTCAAGAATCGAGGTGGAAATATTGTGCTTTGGGGCTGTTGAGAGGCTATGTACTGCAACATCTTGGATGAAAACCTTCACTCAGCGAGAACACTGAAGATGGATTGTGGATGGGTCCTCCAGCATGACAGTGATTCAAAACATACCACCAAGGCAGCAAAGGAGTGGCAGAAGAAGCACAGTAATGTTATGGAGTGGCCTAGACAGTGTTCAGACTTCAATCCTATAGAAAATCTGTGGAGGGAGCTGAAGGTTCGAGTTGCCAAGTGGCAGCCAGGAAACCTAAAGGATTTAGAGAGTGTCTGTGAAGAGGAGTTAGCCAAAATCCCATCCTAACCCAAACCTGGTGACCAAGTATGGTCATATTTTGCTTGGGGATCATTATTTGACTCAGTGACGTGCAAATCAATTTATAACTTTTATTTAGTGTGTTTATTTTCTGGATTTTTGGATGATATTCTGTCTCTGTTAAAATGAAAGCACCATAAAAATGAGAGACTGTTCATTTCTTTGGCGGCATTTAATTTAAATAAGACATGATTATGTAGTACAAATCCCTGCATGGATTCAGGAACACTGTCTGTGAACACAGTTTGATGCAACATCCGTTTTTTTCTCTACTTTGCAAGAAAAAAAAAACATATATGCACACAAGATGCATTCTCTGAACACCAGCTCAATTAAGATGGACAGAAGTGAAGTAGAAAAGTGTCTTGAGGCTTTTTTGAATACAAATTTTAAATTCTCTTTGGAAATCATGGATTCCCTGGGCCGGAACATCAGGTTTGTTACAAGCACACGGTTCAAAACCAGCATTCGTGAAATTATGGCAATGCACAAGTCCACACTGCATGGGTACCTTGCACATCTGTGAAGGCACCATGAATGTTGATGACGTATCATGTTTTTGAAGATTACATCATTTTTCAGGGATGGCTTTGCTTAGTTCAGCAACACAGTGCCACAAAAAATACCTGTACAGGCACATTACAGCAGCATAACCAGGCAGAAAAATGCCTGGGCAATAAATTGTCCTGCCTGCACACATCTGCACATTATGAAACAAAAAATATTGCCACAAAGTGTGAAGCTGGCATCCAATTCTAAATAAATATAATTTTCAAAAAAACAATAAAGTTTCTAAATTTTAACATTTGATATATTGTTGTTGCATTTTTTTTCCCCCCAATTAATTTGAACTTTTTGGAATCGGGGCTGCATGATAAAGAGGCGCTGACAATTTTTACATTTTAAAAGGTGAGAACTGCTCTTAACAGAACCAATAAAAATAACCCAGCTACAAATTTCAGCTCTATAAAAGCTCTCACACATTTTAACGGCTACTGAAGTATACATAACGGCCTCCTAATTTAACACTGTAGCTCTGAAAACAATCAGTCACTGTGTAAATGAAATTCCTGAAACCTCTGAAACTCATCTCTTAACTGCGCCTTGATGTTTTAGGATTATTTATTTATTTTGTATTGATTTTAATGTCCCTTACTCAGTTCCAGCTTACTTTATATATTTATATATATATATATTTGGCTTTATTTATGTATTTTGCAGCTCCTAATGTAATATCTTCTCCCTTTCAGTCTTCTTTCGTATATTTAAGGAACATATAAAGATGCAGCTCTATTCTATTCTGTGTTCAGTTGTATTAGTCAAAATCTGTTCCAGAACACCCACAGGTATAAAAGAGCCTGTCAGAAATCAGATGGAGCAGTGTGTGAACTCCAAAGTTTCAAAATAAGCCCCGCATGATGGCAGCTCATCGTGAGATGTGATCAGCAGTGCGCAAACTGACACAAACGACTTTTCTCTCGCTTCCCAGCCTCTTGCAGATCGCGCCGAGCGGCCGCGGCTTGTGTCCTCTGTGAAACCACAAGATAAAGCGGCTGTTTCCACTGGCCTTACCTTCTCTTTCCTCGTTCTTGGCTTTTCCATCTCTGCTAAATCCGGCGACTGCAGCTTTAAACTTTCATCCCGCAGCAGCAGAGAGACGGAGAAAAAACAGTCATCCAAAGCCAAGACAGAGGTCCGCTGTAGGTTATCCAGCAGTATTACTTATCAATAAACTTGAGAGTGAGAGGCGTGTGTGCTATGTAGCGGCACTCCAAAGTTTCTCTGAGTGAAAGTTAATCCAGACTGCGTGCGCCATGTTCCCACAGGCGAACTTCTCCCCATAGCGGAATTTTTGTCCGGTGAGAGGCGGGGATCCGGTCCGCTCACAGCAAGGTTTCAATTACTCTTCGTGACATCAGAGAGGAGTTGAGTTACCTGACAGATATTCACTGCAGCAGACTTTTACACAGAGTTGGTGAAGTATGTTAGGAGGAGGCTATTGAAAAGTTCTTCTAGGCCACACTTTGTGTAGTAATGAGTATTCATGTTAAAAAAGAAATACTTTGAAGACTTTTAACTCATGAAATGCAGCAGAAAAATGAATAGTTAAACACATTTTTAGCCTATTGTGGAATAAGTCCACCCAGTCTTAGTGCCTTATAAGGTTAAAAACAACTTTTATTTAAAAAGAGTTTAAAGCCTTCAAAATTCAACATAGACTGTATGTAAAGGATGGGCATGCCCACTGTAGGTTAGGTTAATTAGTGATTCTAAATTGCCCATAGGTGTCAATGTGAGTGCCTGTCTCTGTGTTGGCCAAGTGACAGACTGGCAACATGTCCAGTTGTCCTCCCGCTCCATGGCTGCGGAGATCAGCCTCGGGATTGCTTTGGTTTCCAGCAGATTGCTGCAGTTACCTGCAGATTGTAGGGAAGACGACAACCTATCTTCAAATACTCCAACAACTGCTCACTAAGCAGTAGTAAAACTCCAAATAGTGTGGCACAGACTGGAAACGGGTCTATTTGCATTCAAAATAAAAGCTGTGCCTTTTGAAATGTGTTGGTTTCAGCGGCAAGGCACAACTTTTTACTATGAAAGCAAACATTCTCAATATCCAGTTTGTGCCACTCTCTTTCACCGGACTGCTGGGTGGTTAATTAGCATTTTTGAACTCTGTTGCCCTCTTTGGGATTCTAAATTGTAACATGAGTTAAAAACAGCACTGATTGCAGCCTTCTGAAGGGTTTTCAAACATCACTCAGCTCTTAGAAAAACTATAGGGGCCGGCACAAGCTAGTGTACTCATAGCGCCAGTCCCAAGCCTGAAGGAATGGGAGTGTTGCGTCGGGACGGGCATAAAATCTGTGCCAGATCCAATATGCAGATTCATCTGCTGTGGCAACGTCTTGGAAATTAAGGGAGCTGAAAGTACCTTAACACTGCAGCCTAAACGTATACGCAGTTGCGTGGCACAAAATTAGGGCCATAATTTCAGAAACGTAAATGTATTGGTTGAATATTACCCTCATGTCTGTGTTACAGCCAAGCTGTAACGTTACTATTACCGTTGTTATAATCATATTATTATTATTAAAAATAATCTTTATTTTGAGAACATTAAACAAAATCCACATTACATTACAGTGCTTCACAGGGCAGCAAAAATATAGCATTAGTCATAAAATCATCAGATAAAAAGAAGAAAAACAGGAAAGCAAACAATGTCTTAATATCCATCTAGATATCAAACTACTCTTTTTAAATGTAATCAGTTAATTTTGTCACATCTCACATCATAAACTACATTTCAACATGTATTTCATATGTACAGTTATTTATATTACTTTTTCTCTTTCTTGGCTTTGCTTACAACATAATTTGCAGCATTCTGCAAATTCACACAGTACAGTACAAATACTCACAAATAGGCTACAACACGTGCTGAAACATCAATATACAGTATAGGGAGCAGGGATAAAACCGTGATTTTATTGAATGAATAACCTTTTTTCCAGGACAGCCACAGCTCCTCCTTTTTAACTCTACGTGTTTTCATGGTAGGATCTCTTGATCTGTCATCTCAGGAAAAGCACATGCGTTACTAATCATTTTAATGATGGCTCCGTTGAATTGAGTTGCCACACTGAGTCATTACAGTTAGCCAGCACGGATTATTACAGCTGGCTCTTGGAGTTGCACATCTGAATAAAATGCTCTTGTCATTAATATTATTAGTTGCATCTGTGGTTTTCCTGCTAGCACATGCCAACATTTCTGTTACACTTTAGGAGTGGTTTTATCTTCTCCTCAGCAAGTGGGTCATTTTGTTCCAGAGATAGATACAACCAGCAGGTGGGCCTAAACAGAGTTCCACAACATCCCATACTGTATGTAGACACCATAAATACACCGTAGTACAATATTTAATAGTAATCCAAGGTATTCAGTAATAAATAAACAATTGTAAAAAATATATACATATATATTTGGGAAATACATTTAAATGAATATCTTTTTAAGCTAAGCATCCTTCTTTTTTTTTACTTTAACTCCGTTCTGGTAGGTAGACTTCATATCACTCCACTCATTTTAATCTTATTAGCCCAAATGTTATAAAGTCAGCGGAAATAAGTCTTCTCTTCTAAAGTATCCATCAAAAAACTGTGTTACTGATCTCAAAAGCAATTAAATTAATTAACATTATCTGTGCAGGCCAGCGAGCATCAAACCGCAGCGTAGATGCTGTCCTGCTAGTCAGGACTGACAAAGAAACGTGAACTAAAACTTTTAACAAGAAAGTCAAAAGTAGAGACAAGTAGAGACAAAAGTAGACTGAAAAAGATTCAACGGGAAATTAACAGAAAAACTTGGTCCAATAAACAGATTGGGTTATTCCACAATTTCAAGCTCTTCCTAGTCTATATGAAAACGTATTTCATAATGTCATGTATTCAATACTGAACATTACAACAAAGTCTTCTCCCTTTAAAGCAGCATTTTAGACATTTTTGCTGTTCTTCTTCATTTGCCTGCGTCGGCTCAACCTGAGACACAGTTTGTGGAGCCTCACCTCTCTGTCTTTTCTCTTAGCTCTCCTCTGGTTTGGCTGCCTGATCTTCAGGTTTACTGCCTGTAGATGGGGTTGCTCCCCCACTGCTGCACTGCTCCTCGGGTCCTGCAGAGGAAGCTCTGCTTTTACCACGACTGCTGTGCAGCTGTTGAATGAAGCGGAGGAATGGTTGTTTTGTGATGCTACTTAGTATTTAGCATTTAGTGTTTGAACTGAGATTCCTGTACTTTACTCGAGTTTTTATATTTCATGTATTTCGCACTAATAATCCACTACATGGGATTATTTACATGCAAAACAAGTAAAAAGCTTAAGAAAATACACAGTTAAATATTTTAAATCAACATAGGCAATGCAAATATGTGAAGCAATAACTCATGACCCCTTAGAGCTATCTAGAGACCTTTGGAGGATCGATAATGCCAGGTTAGTAAGCACTGGACTAAACTATTTTGCTGTAGTTAGAATTAGTGCCCTGTGTCCACACACTGATGCATGAACATTTTAATGCTGTGTCATAATGACCGTATACTAGATCTGACTTCTTCTGCCTCTGCTATACATAGTGATCACATAAATGTATTATATCCTATAAAGCTGAGCCAATTGAATACATTTACTGTATGTGTTTGTATACTGACTTGCTGTCTGCCATGCAGTCCTGAAGCAAGAAGCAGGAGTCAGATACGTTTTCCAGAAGAAGAGCTTGCACTTTGGTCAATTGTCTCTGCTTAGACAAAGTCGAGAATAATCTAGGACAGGAAAACACAGTCAGATGTCAGAGACCAACATGCTAAAGACAAAGAGCATATGAACAGGCCACCAAAATAAAAAAAGAGAACCAGATAGACTTGCATTGCAAATGGATCTGTACACTGCTTGTGGCCTAGTTTTGTGTTGTGAAGCATCACACTATACAGTATATGCCTTGGCAAGAATATGCAGAAACAGGTGCACTATTATCACAGCGTTTGTACCTGCATTGTAAATATTAAGTACATTTGTGTATTCTAGATATGGTGTGACACATCCTCATATCAGTAAAAACTCCCTCCAATCAGATTATTCTAGAAAAAAGCAAGCAAAATTATCTGTATGGCTGGCCTTTGGGGACCACAGTTTGTTGACTTACCTGATGGTACAGTTGCAGTGGTAAAGTGTCTTTAGCTCTAGGTTGTGGATGCCATATTTCTCATGCTGGGGTAGGATCTTGTCCCTGCATGTATCGATATCCTTATAGATACCACATGACATTTGTGTGTCTGCTGTGGAGAAGCATCAGTGGAAGTGGTCAGTTAGAAAAATCAGTTAATACACAGAGATGTGGTCATTATCAAATACCTGTAATCTCAGGGCCTGCTTCAGTCACAGTGTGATTTTTGGTTGGTAAAATGTTCTCCAGATTGTCTCCTCTGTCAGGTACCGATCCTGCAGGTCTCTCTGTTGTGTTGCTGCCTGTGGATGTTGTAGTGTTGGTAAGAGGAGTCATGGAGGCAAGGGGTGTAGGGAGTGTGGATGCAGCAGCAGTGATGGAGTAGAGCTGTAAATTTGATGTGTTACTCTCCCGGAGCTCTGCAGATGTGGTAGAGTTGATGGAGGAGCTGTTCATGCTCTCATTTGTTGGACTGGGAGACTTGTACAGTGTGGGTGAATGAACCTCAGCATACAGAGCCATTTTAGTCTCCTTACACCTGCAAGTGAACACAAAGGGTGAAACAAATTACAGAAATATTTAATTTTCATATTTTTCCCAAGTGTTGGTTTGGAAGATCAATGCCACTTTGTTTTCTCTCAGATCAAAATTTAATTAAAAATACTAAGGTCAGTGTCAGGTGTTGAGGAACCAGGACATACTGATGACAAGTGGGCTACTGGAACAAGGATACAGCATAAGTGGACAAGAGAGGAGAATAGGGAACTGTTGGAATGCTAATACATATGTAACCCCTATGAAAGGGCACCCAACATCTAGATTAACATCAAAACAACTAGTAACTCAGTGTTCCAGCATCCACAAGAAGCAACAGCTATTGCAACTAGAGACTGATGAGGTACATACATATACTACCAAGCAAAGACTCACAGCCTTGGCTAACTACTTCAAGAGGTGAGATAGAAGCCAGGAGAATAAACCAGATGTTTTCCACTGAACCATGCAAGGTGTACTCTCAGAGGCAGAGAAACAATATAAGAAAATCCCTCCCCACCCAGGCTGGAGAAGGAGCAATACCGGGAGAGCATATGGGAGGAGGCTGAAGGCTGTTGCATAACAACAATGCTCAGTGGCTTGTGGACCTAAAAGCAGACCACAGCAACCTCCCTGAACAGGCTCCAGTAACCATCACAGTGGCAGACATCCAAGAAATCTCAAATATGAAGAGCTGGACAACACCAGGCCTTGACATGATTCACATCTACTGACTAAAGAAGCTAACCGCACCCAGAATGGCTGACTGAAGGCCAGATGGTCCTGATTCCCACGGATCCCCAGATTGGACCGGTCCCATCTAACTACCAGGCAATAACCTGTCTCAGCAGAACATAGAAGCACCTGTCTGGCATCATAGTGGCTAAGATGAGCAGGCACATGCCTCAATACATGAGCGGGGCCCAGAAAGGAATTTGCAGCAACACTAGAGGACAAAAACACCAGAGACTGTAACAATAGACTGACCAACCTGTGCACCGCCTGGATTGACTACAAGAAAGCCACACCTTGGACACCTTGCAAATGGGAGCCATGAAGAGGCCACTAGAAAAGCTGCAACTGCTAAATACCTGCAGAGGCTAAGGCAAGTCCTGAGGAATCAGCTCAATGGGACGAACAAGATCCAGGCAATCAACTCCTACGCCCTGTCAGTCATCAGATACTCTGCTGGGATAAAAAGCTGGCCAAAGGAGTAAATAGAAGCTGCTGACAGAATTGAATTGAAAATTCTTCTTGTCACATACAAGGTCTTGAATAATAAGATAGATAAGATAAGATAAGATAAAAACTTTATTGATTCCACAGCGGGGAAATTTGTGCATCACAGCAGCTCCGTACAGAGAAGAATAAAAAGATGAATAAAATAAGACAAATTA